>JAPYZB010006447.1:0-10655 GCA_030522745.1 Eupelmus kiefferi | reverse complement strand
ACTCAGCATTTTAAAGAACAATGTAAATAAAATAAACACCTTATAAATTATTATACATAACAGATATTTAAACAAAGAGAGTCAACACAGAATTCTGATTAAACTCTCCGTGACCATTTCATTATCGTTTGACAACCGCTGAAAGAGCTTATATAGATTCTTTTTTAAGATAACGCTTTATCTTGATTATATTTCTTTTGTATTTATCGAGACGTACGACAGCGCAGTGTCTTCGTCACACTGTGAGCGTGGGCCAGACGTTAACAATGAAGTAAACGTGCAGCGCGTGTACGCGATTATGAACGAGCGCTTCTTTTACATAAGTATTTTTTGCGTAAACCGAACTTTAATCCGTCCAAAAATTCACTTGTGATATGCTCCGTAAGATATTAGTCATTGTTTTATGTGTTGTGTTTATTCATTTGTGGTAGGTAGGTGAAGATTTTAAAGTTTGTGTGTTTTTACAAGCGGCGTGTGTTTATGAAGACAGCTAGAAAATCATTTGCAAAACATTGTATATACTTTTTTTTTGAGATATTGAAGTGTATTATATTTTTAAATAAAACACTTTTTAAAAATTTTACTGCTTGTCCATTCTAAGTTATTCATTTCGTTACTTCTTATCAGGCAAACAATTTGATAATTATAGAGCATGACGATTCTTACCGGACGTTCTAATCATATGTTGTTATATTTTAAATCAGACGTGTAAGGCAAAGTGAGAACCTCATTACTAACAAATTAAGTAGGGATTTATCTTTATCGAATAATTTAAAATTTTAATACCTTATTTCTTTACATACACTGATGATTTTCCCGAAAAACTATAACTCACCACAGTAAAATGTTTATTTATATTATGAATTAAATGAAAAAAAAACCTGGATCATATATTAATTATCAGTATACTAATAAGAGTTTCAAATTGAATACAATAATTAGAAATCTGACATGCTGCACTTAGCCGCACGTCGGATACCCATAGTGGGGAACCACACGTGCACTGCTGATGATTCAGTGCTGCACAGAGAGATTTTATTGCTGTAACGATAACGCGGCTTCTTCGTGATGCTGTAGACCCCTGCAGGACATATTCTTTAAATGCTATAAGGAGTAAATTCATATCAAAATTTAATACTTAACAAAATTTACTCACTGTCAAACTCGAATAAAACCTCGGTTACTATCTTGCACGCATAATATTAGTAATAATTAAATGCGTTAATGAATATAAATATAGATTTATATAAATACGCCTTTAAATACAATTGAACAAATAATCTTCAAAAAATTATGCGAGTACAAGCATTTCTATTATCTCACTATTATAATCATTCTAAAATGCCCTTATAAAAAAACCATTAAAAAATCACAGCCAGTATACGCTCATTAATAAAATGACAGACTATCACAAATTGACAATTGGTTCGAAAGTGATCGATAAAACCTAATTTTTTTTATCACAAATTAGCTATTAATTCAATATTAATCTACTTACCCACTCTGATTTCCCGCTGACACATCAAACTTTAAATAAACCTGACATCAGCTCACTAACGCATTATCCGCTTACCAATACCTCATAACGATACGTAGAAAAAACTAAACATATAAAAATATACACACCATTACAGCATACTGTACTTCGTACTAACGAACCATCGCGAAATGAACGGTTACAACGGCGGACCGACGAAGCTGCTGATAGATACAGATGCGGGCGCCGACGACGCGATGGCCATATTGCTTGCGCTGGCCGTCCCCGAGCGAGGAGGTGGAGGTCATGGCCATCACCTGCAGCTACGGTAATACCGATGTGGAGAACGTCGAGCTGAACGTGCTCAAGACTCTTACAGTGGCCGGTCGAACGGATGTTGGTATATTTTGTTTTTTTGTTTTGATTGGTAAATTTCGTGAAAGTGGTTTAGTGAGGGTGAATAGCGATTTGGTATTGGAGAGTAGTAAGAGGATAAATGTAAAAAGTTGATATGATAATTTTTTGTTGACTCGAAGTGAAATTTGATACTGGTGTGGGAATAATGGAAATATAATTGTAAGAAATTGGAAGTTTTTGTAAGTTTCTGTATGTTTCCATAAATTTTTGTAAGTTTCTGTAAGTTTTTGTAAATTTTACATTGATTTCGGACATTTCTTATAATTTCTTACAATAACTTACAAAAGTTACAGAAACTTACAGAATGTTATAAAAACTTACAAAAATTTATAATTTTTTATAAAGACATACAGTTTTTTACATTTACTATTTTTTTGCATATAAGTAAAATTATTAAAAAAATTTCGCAATTGTAAGAAATTATAAGATATTGTAAGGAGGATATTGTAAGTATAAGTTTCTGTAAGAAATCATAAATACATACTACAAAAGTGTAGGCGTAATAAGTCTGCCTCACTTAAAAAAACATACAAAAACTTACGATTTCTTACAATTCTTTACATAATTATATTTTCATTAGGGAATTTAAAAGAAAAATTGAAAATTGTGTTTTTGCTTTTTTATCGATAATTATTATTGAGGATTTATCATAATGTCAGAATTTAAAGAAAATATAAACTATATTTGTCTTTCAATATTATAAAACGATTATAAAATTTAACAAGTACTAGAAATCAGGTATATATTATATTGTCAAGGCTAAATATAACAGAGATTACGCTCTGGACGGGACGAGTCCGGAAAATGATAAAAGATTTGTATAGAAACTTATAAAATTCGATAAAACATATTGGATTTTATACATTTCCGGATAAGATTATCTGTTTTTATTATATCTTTTCAATTGGTTGAGCGGAATTTGTCCCGAAATTTTAATTAACATCTTGTCCAGATTTTCTGTTTACAATCTCGAGAAACTTCGGGAATCCTGACTTCTATCGGGATTTCCCGTTTTTTCTCGGGATTTGTAATTTTCCCCAAGAATTTCTAGCTTTTTATGTCATTTCTCCATTTTCTTCGGTATGAAATTACAAGAAAAAAATTTTAATTAATCTGTATAAATAATTCAAAACATTAGAAATTCTAAAATTTGGAAAAAAGTGAAAAATTTTACAAAAGTCGAGAAACATACAAAAGATGAGAGATTCCGATAATTATAAGTTTAGTGTAGGAGACCCCCAATTCCTCCAAAAATGTGAAGTTGATTTTGAAAAAATTGAACTTAAACAGTTATTCCGTGAAGCCATATATATAGATATATACTAAATATTTAGTCATAAAAGCATAGAAAATTAGAAAAGTTGTTTAAAAAATAAGAAACATTATTTATTCAATAAAAATTAGAGCTATAAAAATAAAAGTAAATCTAAAATTAAATACATTTATTCAAAAATAAAAAATTTAGATTACATACATTTTAACATGAATGATTATAATAGAATCTTAATAAGCCTTAAAAATAGAAAAAAGTATATTAAAAAAAGCCTAATATTTTTTATTAATATTCATGCCTAATCTTGATAATTCCAAAAATATTAAATTTCAAAGTTCATCACGTTTATCTTTAGTTGCCTGTAAGATGGTGTGTCCTAAATCATTACGAACAGTAGTAATGAGCTCCAACTCATCAGGTTTAAAATTGCTGATATTTTTACAATTACCAAAACATTTTGCATCTTCAAATAACTCTTCTATGGCTTTTAATAAACGCTTAATATCTTCGTTTGTAGATAGCTGATAAGGGGTCTCGTCGTTTTTATTTTTAATATTATAAATCGCTCCATGCTTTAATAAAGACTTAGTAATATCCAAAGATCCATTTTTAGCGGCAATATGAAGTGCTGCAGTACCACTGGCGGTGGTTATTGCATCAATGAAGTCTCTCAAGTTGCAACGACTGGCATGATTCAATAAAATATTAACTATTTCTTTGTAATCTTTAGAAATAGCAATATGCAGTGGTGTGTTGCCCTTATTGGTTTTTTGATTTACGTCGGCACCGCGCTCCAGTAAGATATTAACTATGTTTATATTATTAGTGTTAACAGCATAATGTAAAAGGGATACGTTATTATTATCTTTTGTATTAACATCTCCACCTTTATCAATTAAATCTTTTACTTTATTAAAGTTAGATTTTTTTACTGCAGATAATAGTTCTTCAGGAAGATTTAATAATGATTGATAATGAATTCCTGCACTAAACATCGATCGAAAAACGTCTGGCTTGATTTTGTATGTCTTTTCAAAATCTCGAAATAAGTCAAATGCTTCTCTAGGTTTCCCTAGCTGAAAAAGTAATTCTCCTATAAGGCATATCGTCATCATAGTATCATTATGCTTTTCTCCTAAAATAATGGTTTGGAGATCGAGTAGCTCTCTATACGTTTTTAAACCTTCATCAAATTTCCGTTGCTCTAAACAAATGATTGCTTCTTTGAGTTTTATTTCTAAAATGATAGGATGGTTAGGATATAAATTTTTAAATTTATCATAAACTTCTTGCAAGATTTTCAAAGCTTTGTTGTATTCTCGTTTTTTGGACAACACTAAGGCAATATAATATTTTGTGTTTAAGGTTTCAAAATGATTTTCACCCAAATCGTTTTTTTGAATTTTTAATATTCCGCGATAAAGTTCAAGTGCCTTATCATGATGGTCTTGCTTTAAAAATGTTTCAGCTATGTAAGTCCTTACTTGTAAAATATCAGGATGATTTTGTTCTGAAAGAGCTTCTTTTTTACATAACACTTCTTGATAAAGTGACATAGCATCAGTATATTTTCCTAGACCTTGGAGACTATGTGCTTTAGTGTACTGAGTGCATATGAAATCTGGATGATGAGAATCCAAAATATCTTTTTGCTTACTAAATACATCTTCGATTAGTTTTAAAGCTTTATTGTATTTTCCCATTGTATTAAACATTTGTGAAATTGTAGTTTGAGTTCTTAAAACATTAGGATGATTCTCTCCATAAATACTTTTTTCAATCTCAACAATTTCTTTATTTATTTGCAAAGCTTCAGAGTTTCTCCTTTGCTTAGACAGGAGTGATGCAATATTTTGTTTAGTAGCTAATAAAGCTGGATCATTCTTACTTAAAGTGGCTTCTTGAATGCTATGTATTTCTTGTAATAATTGTGAAGCTTTGTCAAGCTTCTCTTGATACATATACAGACATGCAATACTATTTTTTGTATTCAGAGTCGCAGAATGAGTTTTACCTAAAGTATCTTCTTGAATTTTACATACTTCTTGTGCAATTTGGAGAGATTCATTATATTTGCCTTGACGAATAAATATTTGTGCTATGTCGTGTTTCATTATTAAAGTTTCAGGATGTTTCTCACCTAAAGTAACTATATACTTTTCAAGTACCATTAAACCAAACCTTAAAGCGTCTTGATATTTTCCTTGTTCCATTAGCAATGTAATTATTTTTTCTTTTATTACAAAATGGTTTTGTACATTTGGATGGAGAGTATGAATGATATCTTCAAGAATATTAAAATCTGCATAATCTTTTAAAACCAAATCATACTTACCTAGCCTTAAAAGAGCAGTTTCAATGTTATTTTTTATTTCGTATAAATTTTGGTATATGTGATTATTTTTTGTTGGTAAATTAATTAAAAGTTCTGACAATTTCAATCCAAATAAATAAGCTTCTTCATATCTTGCATTTTTCATAAGTTCAATACCAATACAGTTGGGAAGAGATGTAAATTCTTCAATTAATCTATTGTGTTTGATTGAATAATTCCAAACCGATGTAGCATGATCCAAAGTTTCATCAGTTATTTTAATTTTACTGAATAATATTAAAGCTTTAGCTAAGACATCCTGTTCTTTATTTTGCTTTTTTAGTTGTATTCTTGTTATTTCCTGTATTAGTCGATGCAAATGAAATTGTGTCTGTTCCACACTAATTATCGAATATTTTTCGAGTAAATCAAGTACCGATACTAATTTTGTTTCGTTATTTACTAAGTTTGAAATTAATTTTATAGGAATGTTTTCAGGCGCAAAATAGGCCAAGACATTAAAAATTTCTATGGCATCATCGCCGTTTTCATTCTCTTTTATAACATTCGAAGTAATGTTCCAAATTGTCAGAATTGTTTGAGTATAGTCATCATCACTACCTTCTGGAAATTCGATATTAAAGATATCAGTTGATTTTTCTGTAAGGATTTTCAAATAATCGCTCAAGTTAAATTTTGATTCTAGATTTCTCAAATATTGTTCTTGCATTGTCATATATAATGCTACAGCTTGCTTCAATGATAAAGGAAAACATTCTAAATGTTTTGCTAATTCTTGAACATGTTCTTTTGGCGCATCATCGTTTAAATTAAGCAATTTTTTCAAAAACTCAATGGCTTCTTCTTTTTTGAAAACGTTTAAATGTAATACTTGTATGCTTTCTGACCATTTCTCATTTCGAGAAGTTATCAATACGTACGGCCTATTAGGACTTGCCAGTAGGAGCGGTAGAAATTTAGCAATACCGTGATCAAATTCCTTTTCACTTTTATATTTTTCAGCATTATCAAAAATAAAAAGGCTTTTTCCAGTAGAAAAAAAATTATACACATCTTCAATAATGTCACTTGTTTCTTTTTCTTCTCCATCTGCATTTTTCGAACTGATTTTCAGCTTTTCACTAGCCAACTTGCGAAAAGATAGTACAATACTTTGATAATTTTCAGCATTAATCCATATAATTTTATTATTGTATGTTTCGCCGTACGTATCGATATACTTTCTAGCTAATTCGCTTTTACCAATTCCTCCAAGTCCTTTTACACAAACAGTTCGTGATTTTGCAGTATTTCCTTCACCTTGTAATGCTTCATGTAGATGATTTAATTCTTCATTTCTTCCAAAAAATGATTTTATTGGATCTCGTACGCCAAATAAAATCGGCATTACTCTTCTTATGTCTTCGAAAAATTTGTTTCCATCTTTATGTGAAATGAATATCTTTTTCTCTTTACGCTGTAGCCAACTTGATATTGTCATAAAAAGCTTGTTGTATTCATTTTTTGTTGTAATGAAGTCGTATTCTTTATCTAATTCTTCTGCAATTATTTTCCCTAATTCTTCTTCATTGGGTTGGTTTATAGCAAATACAAAATGATTCAAAAAATCTTTTATTTCATTATCCGAAAGAGTAACTGATAAATGTTTATCTTCAATATATTTTTGTAATTTTGGCTTTAATATTGAAAAAACACTTTCATTAAATTTATACCGTGTGGATTCTTTAGCAGTATTTTTAATATCTATTATGTCATCTTTGATTTTTATTTTTTCAACTTCAAACTGTGCAATTTTTAAACTTTCAAAATCAAAATCATTATTAGTACAAATAGTAATATCTTCAATTACTCCGTCTTTGTATTGTTTTTGCTTGCTTAAGTTATGATAAGAAAAAAAGTTTTTAATTAAACTGTAATCACTATTTTCTGTTAATAAATCATGAACAGTAATTTTTTTAAAATCTAATTGATGTTTCGCTTGTAAAAAACGATAGATCTTTTTATCAGACTGGTATATATTATATTCAAAAACTAAATTATCAAACTTTTTTGCATCTTCCACTGGTTTAGTTAAATAAAAAGAATATTTATGACCAATTCCCTTATGCAGATATAGCAATAACATTTTTAATTGATAAATATTACTACGGACAAAATCTACTTTATTGTTACTATTCTTTTCTTCATCTTCATCTTTTATCAAAATCGTGTTTAAAATAAAGTTTAAAGTTTCTTTAGAAGCATGCGAAACTTGATCCACATTGCGTTCAAGTTTCTCGCCTAATAATTGTTTGCAAGACCTCGAAGAATTGGAATTTAACGCTTGCTCTAGCACTTTAGTAATATCTTGTCTTTGAATACGTTTAGCAACGTCTATTGGCGTCTCATTTTTATCATTTTTAATATTAATAATCACTTCTTTGTTTAACAAAAATTCTATAGTTTTTAAATCGCTATTTTCAACTGCCCAATGTAATGCTGAGTTTCCGACTTCGTCTTGAAAATTTACATCTATCCCTTCTTTTATTATTTGCTCTAATTCTTCCAAATCATTTTCAGCAGTCGCGATAAGCATTTCTCTACTTCTAATATTCATTTTCATCAACTTTTTTTTATTGTGTACGTCATCGTTCTGTGAACCCGAGGGCGAAGTTGATCTTTTATTTGACATCTTTTTGTGTATCGTTTAAAACCAGAGTTTTTGTAACATTTAATGAAAAATTTTTGTTGGATAGATTTTCACATTATTTTCTAAATTTATGTTTATTAAATCTATATACAAGAGAAATTTTCCAAATTATTATTAAATTTGCAGTTATTACTTAATATACTAGAATTTAAATTCAATATCACTTACCAAAAATTTAATGAGCGATTCCTTATGTTTAAATTAACTTATACTGATTTACAAAAATGTTCAATTTTTAATCTATAGTTTTTTTTTATAGAATAACTACACAAGGTTATTTTTGCAAGACAATTATTTAACGATTCTGTGCAGTACCTTCGAAGTATTGTCGACTTCTGAACTGCATATTGTAATTGTGCGTTTTGAATAACGTTCTTTGTTTTAAAAGGTTTCAATTACTTAAGTCCTGAATTCATGCAGCGACAAAGTCAACTGGATATGTATATTATAGTTGTAATACAAAATTTAAAATGATACTAATTCAATAAAAAAAAAGACAAGAATAAAAACTGTATATATTAATCTGATAAGTATTCGTTGAACTAACAATTACTTTTTATTCTAAACTAGATTAGGCGGTCGCTTCGCGGCCGGAGATTAGTTTATATTAACCTCGAATCTGTCTCCAGCGCGACAGTTGAAAATCGCTAAAATATACTAAAAAACAATTACAGCTAACTAATCAGCCAATCACAAAAAAGGTTTTAAATACTGCTAATAATGAAAAGCGTCTCAATCTTTTATAAGTAAAGGAGATAATAATACGCATGTATGAATAATTTAAAAATTCTAAATAAAATAAAATCTTACAGCAATAATACTAAATTAATAGTATGGTGCTTTTTGACATTTGTTGAATAATTTTATGTAATTTAAAAAATATGAATGTGAAACAATTTTTTTATTAATTTTTAGTAATTAATATTTGAATAGTTTATCTAATTTATACTTATACGAATAATTTTACTTTATTATAAATTTGGATAATATTCATAGATAATATTAAAAAAAAAACCATTTGACCAAAACTGATCAACTCTAATGGAAATATAATATATATTGCAAGAAATTGTAAGTTTTTGTAACTTTCCGTATGTTGCCATAAATTTTTTAAGTTTCTGTAAGTTTTTGTAATTTTTGCATTGATTTCGAACGTTTCTTATAATAATTTCTTACAATAACTTACAAAAGATAAAGAAAATTACAAAAAGTTACAGAAACTTACAAAAACGTACAATTTCTTACAAATCCTTACGATTGTAATTTTATTACCCAAAGAATGTTTTACACATTTTTATAAAAACTTACAAAAACTTACGAAAACTTACATAAACTTACAGAATTATATTATAATCTTACATTTACTATTTTTCTGCATATAAGTAAAATTATTAAAGAAATCTCGCAATTGTAAGAAATTATAAGATATTGAAAGTAATTATAAGTTTCTGTGAGAAATCATAAATACTACAAAATTATTTTTTCTAAACTACAAAAGCTTACAGAAACTTACAAAATTTTACAAATTCTTTCAGAAACTTACAAAAAAATCACAGAAATCTATAGAGAAACTTATTGAGTACATTTATTGAATAAAATTTGGAACAGTAAGAAATTGTAAGCTTTTGTTAGATTTGTAAGTTTTTGTAAGTTTCTATAAGTTTTTGTAAAAAGTGTCCGAAATCGATGCAAAAGTTACAGAAACTTATAGAAACTTACAGAAACATACAAAAACTTATAATTTCTTACAATTCCTTATAATTATATTTCGTGATATATTTGAGTCATGTTTCTTAGAGATTCATAAACTTTTCATAATTCTTCATTGCTACTCATAAACTAGGTATTCTTAGTTTTTTGTAGTTTAACATTATTGTAACTAACAACAAGTTATAGTTGCCCTCCGTTATCAAATTATTACAATGCCACTATGAGAAAAGCTTGAATCAATTAAAAGCTATGAAAATCGATAAAAAATTATAAATATTGTTGAAAAATCTTAAGAAACTATCAAATTTGGAACATGTTCTATAGTTTTTTATAATTTTTTATTTTATATTCACAATTTTGCATCGACTTTCCAAGCTGTTTTTATAGAAGAATAGATTATACAATTTATTCTTTTAATGCATAAACTATTAATTCTAGAAATTAAAACACATTAATTTTTCTTTAGATATAAGAAAACTTTTTAAATAAAATATAAAAAAATATAATTATTGAAAAAAGTTCGATTTTTTTTTGTTTTACAAATTTAAAAATAGGTGTTCTATCTTTCTCACATGTGTAGTACACTTATATACGTAAAACATTAAAATGTCAGATACATAAATTCGAAAAATTAAAAAATGTTACTTAAAAACTTGACCTATACATTTTTAAATTTATAAATAATGTGCATCTTTACTCGTTCATTATTAGATTCCAGTATTCAGTGGCGCAAAGAAGCCTTTGCTGCAAAATT
>JAPYZB010006443.1:0-11193 GCA_030522745.1 Eupelmus kiefferi | reverse complement strand
AAACGGTATATATATATATATATATATATATATATATATATATATATATATATATATATATTCGCACCACGTGCAGCGCTGCGCAGAATCTCACAGGAGCAAGCGCCATGAAAAGATATATGCGGGGCCCGTGTTTTATTGGCGGTTCGTTAACCAGTGCGTTTTACATGCTCGTCGACGTGTGCGCGCGCATATATTATATAGAATGTATTAAATTCATAATTTTGCAATTCCTAATTATTATTTATTGCCTGAATATATGAGCGCACTTTTATGCCGGGCGTATACGTTTTAAACGTGTTTTAGTAGAGCTTTTACGTTCACGGTTTGTTTTATTGCCCGGCTATACAAACTTAAATGCGATATTGATTGATTATTTATTTTCATTTTATGAACGTATCTTTTTTATGCATTTAAATTTTTACAACCACTATTGATTTATGGTTGATAAAAGAAAATAATTATTCTTTTTTATTAAAATATCAGTTCAACAAAGAGAAATATAAATGTTTATTTTTTAATTTCAATTACGATTGTCTTTCTCGCACTTATTTATTTTACTTTGAAAATATCGTCAAACTGGGTTACATTATATTATAATAATTGAAACTTATTCAAATTTTCCATAAATACACAAGTCTCTTCCGTTCAACTCAGATAGTAAAAGCAACCTTCCAGCTCGGCCCCATTCTTTCAAAATTACACACCGATTACTCAAACGTTTCACTTAAGCACACCACAACAATACTCCTCCTTCCTGCAAGCATCCGCCGCACCTCAATCACCTTGAGCAATCAGAGACAAAACATTCCGGCCCAAACAAACCGCATCGCGCGCGCCGTACAACCCCCGGATTCGAAACGCCTTCTACCCTCCGTCACGACTAATTAGCCGGCCAAAAAACGCGAAAATCGCTCCCCTCGCTTCCGCCCGAAAAAAACGCACCTCCCTCGCAGCCGAGAGGGGGGGGGGGAGAGAGAGAGAGAGAGAAAATATACGCGGACGCGTGTTTTCGTGATGCGCACAACGCCGGTAATTATACATCGCGCTGCGCCGCTGCTGCGCATGCACCGCAGGGGTGACGGAGAGAAGTAGGGGGCTGAGCGGGGTGGTTGGCTCTCTCCGTCTCTGTCTCTCTCGGCTCGGCTCCACGTGGGCGCCGAGGCGCCGCGAGTCAGTCGCCTCTGGCTAGTCCGTCGCGCCTCTTCGCAACGGCCTTGCGTCGCTCGACGGCTTCAAGAATTCTTACGCGCGGGTTTTTCGAGAGGGTTTTTTCTCTTACGCGAGGACTGAGATAACTGCTGGTGGTTTTGGTTTGTTTGGTGTTGGGGAAGCTGGTATCGCTTTGCTGGATAGGCTGGAGACGGACGCTGCTCGAGCATTAAAAAGCTGAGGTGAGTCTTATTTTTTTTTGCTATATCTTATGTGAGAAAAGTTTTTAAGGGAAATTGTTGGGTGAATGGAATATTATAAAGGTGGACGGTAGCTGTAATAATAAATATTTTATAAAGAAAACACTCTGGTGCGCCTATTGATTTACGTGCTTTTTATCAAATGTTTATTATTAATTCAGTTTTTATTATTATCAGCGGTAATAAAATCTTACTAAAAGATTATTTTATTTGCTACCATTGGGCAAATAAAATATAATAATTTTGTGGACGTTGAATGACTAATAAAAACTTATATTACCTGCAGGTCAAATATATATCTTTATTACAGAGAGAGAGAGAGAGAGAGAGAGAGAGAGAGAGAGAGAGAGAGAGAGAGAGAGAGAGAGAAGCGAGAGAGAGAGAGAGAGAGAGAGAGAGAGAGAGAGAGAGAGAGCGAGAGAGAGAGAGAGAGAGAGTGAGAGAGAGAGTTTTCATTGCAACCACATGATTCCCGGAGGCTTTGTTTATAGAACTTTTTTATGAAACGATAATTCTTAGTTTGCAGCTTGATTACATCATATTTTCTCTTGTTAATAATTAAATTACACTTCGCTCGATATATTCTCGTTTCATTTAAAGATGAACAATACCAAAAGAGAGACCTGTTTGTCTTTATTAAAATTAAAATTGCAAGCCAAATGTTTTAATCGGTTAGAAAAGACTTTATAATTATTCTTAATAAATTCGCATCCTTATATATTTAAAACTTCGAAAATAACCGCGCTATACCTTTAAACTTTTTCAAGTGCAAAAAAGTTCTTAATGAGACGGAAGTTCTCTGACTTTCGTTCCTTTTTTTTCCCTACCATTCAGCCTAGCGCGAAAAGAAACCTACTGTAAAAGAGTGTGCTTGGACGGCTGGTGCATAGGCGTGATGAACAGTAAACAAAGTTAATTAATCGAATTCGCAGTCAAAATCGAATCAAGTGTTTGACCGATGTTTTTTCGACGGGCCGCGAGATCGACTTTTTTCCATTACCCACTCTAGCATTCGTTATACCCGCTGGTTTTTTTTTATCAATCTTGAATCGTTTCTAGCGTCAATTTTTTTTTTTTTTTCATGAGAGAAATGAAAAAAGGCACGCGAACTATGCGCGAAAATGCCCAAATTAGAGGAAAAAGTTTTTCCCGCTCAAGTGGTCTGGAAATAATAAAATTATTTTATTTTTCATCCTCTGTGCAATTTTAGAAATTGATGCTAAAAAAATTCGTCATTAGAGATCATATGAATAAATTTGATTATTTTCCCTTTGTGCCCAAAAGCTTTTACTGGAATCCAGCTTGAAATGTACTCGGATAGTTCTACTTTAATAGAGTAAAGAAGACATTTGATTCAATAATCAATAAAATAATCTGTAAAATCTAAAATAAATTTTTCTATACTTATTCAAATTTATTTAATCTTATTTTTTTGAAATTTAGTGAAAAAAGAAAATTAATATCAAAGTTAAAATTAATGTATGCAAAAACTCTAATTTTATTAAAACTATAGTGTCTAAAAGCTTCATTTGTAATAAAAGTCTTATATAAGTTACATTATTACAAGACTTTTAAATTTATACTTTAACCATATTAATAAAACATTTCGTCGGACTTGGATCGTAAAGATTATATAAAACAGTAGCTAGTTCTGTAAGTGTTGAACCGAATATCCATTTAGATAATAGAAATGTCAAAATGACTCGTCAAAAGGTGAGCCAGAAAAGTAATCATAATAAAAAATGTATATAGAGCTGCTAACAGCCAACTTAGAAAACGTAATCAGCATATGGAAATGCAATTCTGACGGCGATGCATGGCTTGATGTAGTTGTAATAATGAGTTTGCACTATTCTACATTCCATCAGTTCACTCTACTCGAGCCATTCTATTTATTCTTAAGTAACCGAGAACAAAAAAACTTAAAAAAAAAAAAAAACACAGAAAAGCTTGTACACTCTTTTAAAAAAGAAATCAAAGCTCCTCATAAAAATGTCAATAACAGAAAAGTCAAACAATGATAATAATCAGCAAGGAGCCAGCACAAGCCCCAGCTATCGCACGAAAAAGTGTCAAGACACTTTGCGCGTTGTGACAATCCCCCAGCACAATATACATCGATCGCGCGGTACTATCAATCAATTAAGCTCGGCTTGCGGCGGCGCTTTCATCGGCGGCTCCGGCCATCAGCGCGGCTCAACTTGTCCCAGAGAAGCAGCAGCCTTTTCATTACATCGGCCCCGTCATATACGTCACTGATCACGAAGATCCCAAGCGCTCAAGGCGCGAGTGGATTAAAAGCTCGCGGCGACGATCGGGAAAAGATGGAAAAGCCGCGGGATGTGCGGATGCGCGTCGCATACGTATATTGAAAATCTATTTTCGAGAACGGCGAGCAGAGGGTTTTAAGCGATTATGAGCTGGGCTCGCTATAATTTGTTGAGGGATTTTGTGAGAGGGTGCAGCTACGCTTTTTTCAGGGGTGTGGGGGACAGGAGCGCGACGCGCTAATTGAGAGATTACTGAGCCGCGCGCGAATTCGCTACTTCATTATGCGGAATATATAACTGAATATACTGAAATTAATATCCATAAATGATATCGGCGATGCTTCGCTAATCCGGCCGGGATTGTCAGGGCCGCTGGCTGGAGATGGATCTTTCGTTTTTAATAGAATTCGCAATGTTGCTGCACGTGTATTGATTAGCGCTCGGTGTTATGTTTAATAATTTATGATTTGCCGCTGAGCACGGAAATTGAAATTATTGCGAAAATTCTTTGCCAATGAAGAAGTGCCCAATGGATATTAATTCTGTGGTTTTAGTTGTAATAATTATTAAATGGCATTAATTTATTGAAATGGAGCCGTAACTTGATTAGCATAATTATTGGATATTCCAGATATTAGATTAGTATATATAAAAACAAAAATTATAACATTTATATGATATGATTAAATTGACTTTAATGTCTCTTTTAACGAATTAAAGCGCTATAGCCTACTCTCAATCAACGCCGCCCTCGCAACCGGCAACGAAGCCACTAAAACAAGGAAAAGAGTTTTTCGGTATTCCTAAGCGTCAGGCAAACAATAGCCTCGCAGCATTATAAATGACACTCAAAGCCTTTCATTCGATAAGCCTGGCATTTTAAAATCCCAAGTTATTCCGGCACTTTGGCCCAACAATGGCCCGTCAAAGAGCATAAATCGCAGCGGCGGTGCAAGCGCAGACAGCGGCATCATCCGCAGACACGAGGAAGAAGCGGAAAAACGGCAATATAGAATTAAAAGCCGGCGTATCCAGCCCCTCCCTGATCCTCCAGTCCCAGCCGCTCTTCAACCGCAAGAGGAAAGCCACCCCAGCTCCATATCAATCGTCGAGCCTCTCCGCGAATCGCAAAAAAGTGTCGATTACACCGCGGTTCCCTTTTTTTCGCTTATGCCTGCGATAAAGAAAAAGGCGGCCGGCTCGGCGTAGTCGGATCGCGTATTAAACCGGTGAAAATGAACGGCGAAATGGAGCGCACGGCTAGCCGGCCGCGCTCGCTCTCTCGATTCTCTTCCGCGCGCTGCTCGCCTTCCTTCCGCCTCTGCTTTTGATGGGCCTCCGCGCGCTCGCTGCATTTGACGTTTCGATAAAGAGAGAGAGAGAGAGAGAGAGAGAGAGGGAGAGGAAGCCCCGGTGTACTTTTCTCTCCTGCACCGAGACAAAAAAAGCAAAAGAGAGAGAGAGAGGGTTGTATCGATTATGAAAACAAAGCTTGCACTTCGTCGAAAACGAAGCCATTCAGCGACATTTTTCCATCGGCATTTTTTTCCTCCTTTCCACGCGCTTCGCTCCTCTATTTTTTTGTACAAGCGAGCGAGCTCTGCAGGGGGCTGGCTTCCGCCAACTTTCGCTTTCATTTTCGCCTTTTGTACCTGCGCGCACGCGGGGCTATTGTAGTGGCGCGGCTCTCGCGCGTTCTTGAAATTTTCGAGATAGAGAGAGAGAGAGGGGGGGGGTTTATTATAAAGCGCTCGAGCGCTGTTAATTGGGATACGTCTAAATTTGATGGGCAGAGCCTGCGGAATTCGCGGATGTTACGCGATGATCAAAGCCCCGAGTGTCATGCAGCCTGGAATTTTACCAGTTGGCCTTTTTGCGCTGTGACGGCCGCTAAAATGTTAATTAACTTGAACTCTATATTTATTCGATCGTTTTATGTCCTAAATTAAATTACCTCACAGTTTTCCATTAATAACGATGCGTTCATATTTTCGAATTTATTGTTACTGCATTATATGCTAGAAACGTAATTGCGTTTGCTCTCATAATAATTAACTGCGCATTTTTTTCAACTACACCTCCAGGGCGCCTCGCGAATCACTATGTAGTAAGATTGCGCGCTGTTAATTTACGCCCGTCTTTTAATGCGATAATACGTTTCACTTTATAAGTTTGATGAAGACAAAGCTGGCACTTTGTTGAAGCGAATCTTATGCGCTCGCTCCTATATTAGAGTTCCAGCGATAGCGCGCACGACATTTTTTTACTCGCCGCTGCGAGCGCGCGGCCTGCTGCCAGGGGCTTTTTCCTTCCAGGACTTTCGCTTTCGTTTTGGCTTCGCTTCCAGCTCCATTAATTATCGCTGCATTGTTGGAAATGTATGCGCTAATGCGCTGCTTTCAGCGTTCGCTGCAGAGTCACGATACATTGTAGTCTGATCTGAATAAATAAGGGGGAAGGTGTATTTTATTTTGATTACGAGAATGAAACGCGGAATACGAAATTCAGGCATTTTTATCATTTGATTTTATCATTTGTAAAAGAAGTAGATTTTTCCGATGTTTTTTAAATATTGCAAGGTATCGGACAAACTCTTTATTCTGATAATTCCAATATTGATTATGAAACTGACATTTATGTTTTATTCGCTTCGGTAATCATTTATTCTTGTAAACTAATATTCATATTAGTATTTCCAATTTCTTCTCATATCTAAAATTCACAAGCACTGTCTGTCAACTCAAACTTACACGCCAGCTCTGTATTAAATAAAAAGGTCCAATTCCTGAGGAGCTGAGAAAAGAAATGAGAGCAGCCAAGTGTAGCCGCGAAACTTTCATAATTGCATTCCTATTAGCGAATCTTGAAGGCATAAATCTTTTCAAACAATAACTCGCGGAAGAGCAAAGACGGAATAAGTAGTCCTCCTCCTCACTCTATTTTCTTTTAATAGCCTCCTCTTGCAAAGAGCCCGACCAAAGTCCTCTCTCTCTCTCTCTCTCTCTCTCTCTCTCTCTCTCTCTCTCTCTCTCTGCCGCCACCGCCGCATAATGAATCTGACTTGGTGCAGCGAGCGCGTGAGAACAAATCATTACACTCGGAATCGGCTTCTCTACTCTCAACTCTCAACTTCCACTCTCTCTCTCTCTCTCTCTCTCTCTCTCTCGCGCGCGCGCGCGGCTTATCGATCGTCGCGTGCGCGAGCGCCTCGCCTATGACAGCCGGAGCGAATCGAATCGAGTCTAGCGATAGTTCGCCGAAGCGTGCAGCGAGATGACGAAGACGTCCTCCCTTCCTCCCTCCCTCCTTTTCTTCGTCCTTTGAAAACGAAATTCAACTATTCTCTTGAAGCACAGCTCGGAGCCGGATGAAGGTTCATATGACAGTTGGCGCACGCTCGCGCACTTGGCGAACAGGCGGAAAGGAAGGAAGAGAGGGATTCTTGCCTGCGGAATTTCGCGCGACGAAGGCCAGAGCTCGAAATCGTCGCGCCAGGATTCGGGAGATGGCTTTTAATGGAATAAAATCGTTTTACGAGGCTGATTTCGGATTTTGGCAGCTCGATAGGGCTTTCAGAGTTTGCATTTCAATTGATTTTAGAGTTGCAGTAATATCAATTTTTCCTTGTCATTTGTCATTTTATTTTATTTTTAACTTTCTCTTATTGAATTTCAATGACTCGTCATTTCGTTATTTATCTGAATAAATTTTCATTTATGAAGAGTAAGAAACAAAAGATAATGTATATATTATATTAAAATACGCACCTTTTGTGAAATTATTCAGGTCAGAAATATCATATTTTATAAAGAACCTGGTATTATGAACAGCCATTGTTGTGAGCTTCCTCGTTTGTGCAAGTTACCAAAGTAGTATATTACAGTATCTAATCGATAATCAGAATTTGCATGTGAAATGGGCCGTAACTTTGCAAAATATCACATGTAGATTATGAAATATGATCAGAGTACTAAGGATTAATGTCGTTACATAAATGTACAAATATGTGCGACTTGAGGTCAAATCATAAAACATATTTTTTCTCATTTTATACATTTTAATTCCTATTTAATCATAATATTCAGAACACTTGAAATTAATTCCTTATCTATATGCAATTTTATTTTTCTTTCAATTAAATAACTTTAAATTTTAACATAAAATTTTTACAATGTCTTACAAAATTTCACTCTTCTTTAAAAAACGTGTCTCGTTTACGACTTTTCCTTAATCGCCAATAAAATTCCACAGACAAAGTAACACCAAACAAAGCCCCACAGAAATCAAACACAAATAATTTTTGATTAAAGAAGTATTCAATAAAGTTAATCGAATAAAATCCTCCCTAGCTCCAGCCAGCGAACAAACAGACCCGCTGGCTCACTGCACACCCACTACCCCTTTGACTTACCGTTTTTCGATACACACACCCACACACACACACTCGTTCGCTCTGTTTGCCAATAAAAAACAGCCTTAAATCGCGTTCTACGGATTTTAATTTTCCCGCTGCCTCTTCAAGGCTGCAGTTCGGAAAAAGGCGGGCGGCGCTGCAATTTCGTCCGATATTACCCCGCGGATCCGCGCTAGCGCGATAAAAAGAAAACCTAATTCATTCCGCGAGCGAGCGTAGCCCTTTTTCTCTCTCTGTCCATGCCTTCTCTTTTTTGTGCATGTAGGTTCTTATATCAGGCGGCTGGCGCGAATTAAATTGTTAATTGCGCTAATTGTTAAAAAATCGCCGGGGAGGCCGGTTCTGCAGCTGGGTATTGAAAGCTGGCTTCTTGCCTCGCGGGATATAATTAAAAATGTTAATTGCTGCGATTGTATTTCTTGGACGGTGTCTCGATTGGAGACTTTTGTTAATTTTTCAATAACCGGGGGACCGATGCTCACGAGCGGCAGAAGAATAATTTGCGATATTGATTGGAATTGCATTTCAAAGTCCAGTTTTAATTGCTGAAAATGTACGGGAAAAATTATTCGTCTGCTGTGCAGCGCTGGAAAATTGTGGAGATACATATCGGGGAAAAATGAAAATGGTTTGTGAGATTCTGTCAATGTACTTTGATTTACTTCAAAGAATTTTTAATTAATGAAAAATGTTGGAAAGGAGAAATGTATTTTTATTATTAAAAATTTTACAGAATTTAAACGAATTGATAGATGGATTAAAATAATTACTAATTAGAAAAGCTTGATTGGAAATGTAATTAAGTAAAGAAGAAAAGAAGATAATGAAAATCTCGTGCAATTGCAAGATAAATTATGAATTTTATCCTTAAATTACTGAAAAATAAAATTTTTTCAAAATTTAAAGTAATAAAATCTATTAACAATAAAATTAATTGTATTCTTATAGAGGATGTTAATTCAGCTTCATAAATAGATGAAGCCGCTTAACCTATTTCCACCGATCGTAAAGAGCTTAATTATATCCTGTGATTGCGCTCATTGCATATTTCCCGTGCAGACGGTGCAGCGAGGAAAACATAAATCTGCATTGCAGATTTCGCAAAAATTCCCGTCTTTCGAAAATCTCGAGTTCCGCTGTCCCTTATTACCTATCGGTGCAATATTTCTTCGGAAATTGCCCGTCGCTGCGTGTATATACGCACACACGATTTGGTCGATCGTATCGAAAGTCTCATCGGCAGCTGCGAACTTGTCGCTTCACTTCCTGCCCTTGTTCTCGAAATTTTAACGCTGTTTGCGCGGGACAAGCTGGACTTTTTTTTCGACATCGGCGAGACCGATGAAATAAAGAACAGCCTGAAGGGTAGTATGAAGTGGTGAGGGTGGGAAGCCACAAAAACACTTGATTGATTGTTATATTTTCAGCTTTAAATTATTTGGGGAGTTTTTGTTGAATTTTTAAAAAGAAATTTTCTGTCTAATTTATTTTAAATCATAAAAATGTCGCGACACATAGTCGCGACACATATTTCTGGTATTTTAAAAGTATTTTTACATTTTAATTTCTTAAAAAATATGTCGCTCTAAGATGTTTATAATTACACCTTCATTGTTTTTCTTAGCAATTGCACATTTTCTTCTGAACTCGTACTATTTTTAAAATACTAAGATCCATTTAAGAGAGTGGTCTACTTTTTCGAAGTGCTTGTGTTATAAAACACTCTGAATTTTTCATCTAAGTCCACGTCTCCTGTTCCCAACACTTTTCTTGCGCTTTTTCTTTCAAGTACCCATAAAAAATAATAGTAATAGGAAATATTTGACAACTGACAATTTGAGTGAATTTGATGTGCAATAAGAGTTTTTCATTAAAAATAAATTTTATCGGATTCCCAATTGGCGGAAATTGGGTTGCGGGAAGTAAAATTTTAACGTGAAAATAAAAATATCAATAAAATTTCAGGATACAATGCAACGAATTTTAGAGATAAATAGCGATAAAATTGCAGCTATACTCGATCAAATAACAAAAGATATTGTTCAGTGTAGAGCAATTTGTAATAATGTTAAATAGATCGTTATTTTTAGCACAGCGGTTACAAGACCGGGATAAACAATGGTCCATGAAATCACTTCCATGTTTACAGTACTTTTTTTAATAACAGCCCATCCAACTCAAATCGTTAAATCGATACCTGTAATTCAAAACCACTTCGTCAATCAAATTTCCATCACGCGCAGATTTACAAATTTTCGATCCACTAAAAATTAAAATCAAATCACTTCCGATCTCATTTCCCAAACATTCAAATGCCACCTCGGAAAATCGAATGAATCAAACCAAGTGTCCTGCAAAAAGCAACAGCACTCCATAACAAAGTCAGGGGCCGAATCCTCGACTAGCAGTTCTCTCTCTCTCTCTCTCTCTCTCCCTCTCTCTGACTCTCGGCCGTCCGGCGGTAACACCCTCCTCCCGGAAATCTAATCTGGCCGTAGCGGAAACCACCGCGCTCCACCTTCTTGTCCCGAAGTTCGAGCGCCGCCATCTTAGACGGCAGCTCGCTCGATCATCCCTCCCCCCCCCCCCCCTCCCCCGCCTCCCTCCTTGACCTTCGTATCTCCCAAGCCCCTTTGTCCTTTTTCTTTGTTCCCGAGGTCGTAAAAAAGAAGAGGCGAGTCGCGCTTGATTAACGCGTACGTCTCTCGATTGGAGAGAAGCGCGAGATTGTTTCGCACCTATAGCGTGAGTGAGAGAGCTGCTCTGGGATTCTTTAATTAGCGGCCCGTCGCTCTAATAAAAGCAATCGGGAATCTGGGACAGCGGGATTGCCCCGCAGGGCGACTGCGATTTTTTCGCTTTCTATCTCGCTCTCTTGCTCTGTCTTTTTCCGCCGTTTTTCCGCTGCGGAGATACTGACGTATGTAGTGCGCGCTTGGCTCCGGAAACGGGCTGTAGTATCGGAAGTACATTTTGCGAAGGAGTTGAAACGTCTGAATGCGTGTTTTTTGGAGGGAAAAGTACGAGAGTTGATGAGAGTTGATTGAAATGCCTGTTTTTGTTTTACGTTTTTTTTTTTTTTTTTTTACTAATTTAG
>JAPYZB010006434.1:0-11143 GCA_030522745.1 Eupelmus kiefferi | reverse complement strand
GCGCGGCAATTCGCAAAATTGTCGGCAAATAAGGCTCGCAGCGGTTTCTCTGAAATAATTCGACGGTGTATCAACGGCCGAGATCGGCGGGGCACGGAAAAATGGCATAATAAACTCGCGTCTCTCTCATTAACGTCGATCGTTCGCGCGCACGCGCAGGCGGCTGCGGAGCCGGGCGTTCTTTCAGCGCGTGTATAACTGCACCGCGAGCGGCACGCATGTGCAATTACAATAAAGCCGCACGCGACAAAATAACAGAATGTGTATCGAAAGCGACGTGGAAGCGAGCTCGCGCGGAGCGTATTTGGTGCGAGAAAACGAGATTTTGTGCGGAATGTTTTTTTTTTGGGTTTGGGATGAAAGATGGTTATTTGGGCGGCAATGTTTGGAAAAATGGCGGGTAGTGATTTGAAAGGATTATTTTTGTTTGCTTTTCACTCGTTAAAACTTGAAAAATTTACGTGCGAAAAAAGATTAAATAATTTTGGTAAATTAATTTAGAATATTGGAAGAAAAAATTTAATAAACACAGTAGCGGATAGTACAAGTGTCTGTCTCTTCCTTTTTTGTTTCGATTCCCTTTATGCTTCTTCGCCGTGTTGTTGTGCTGTACAGCGGTGCGTGAAAACGGTTGCGTTGGGGGGCAGGATGAGGCGAGGAAAAGGGGCGCGGAACAGGTGCGACCTGATAATCAAACTACCAAACGAGGAAGAAGGAAGGAATAAAAATAAACAGCCGGAGATGTAGAGAAATTCGGTTATGTGTATTATTAGTTTATTGGGTGAAATTTTGAGTTAAGAATGCGAGTTTAAATTGAAGGTAATGGTAGTTTTAATGAAGACTAATATTTGCTGTCTAAAATATTGTCAATTATAGATAATGGATTCAATTTTATAATTACAATAGCGAATAAATAAAGCACACTGCGTGTTGCATTATTTATGCCATATTGAGAGAAAAATATAACTTTCTGTTTCATTAACGATGCATTGTTAACGAATGTTTCTGTAGAAACGTCTTAATTAAACTACTTTAGATATAATGATCTCATATATTATCCTTTATCTAACTGTAACGCCAATTATACACATTCAAATCGCGAAGAAAACACTGCAACCATAAAACTCACTGTCCCTAATTGAAACCTATTATCTCAAATCAAAACAATTTTCATAAATCTCCGATTCACAACCAATTCAAATAATCATAAACTTCCCAGTCACAACTTCAACGTATTCCCATAAAGAAAAGAACCAAGCCACCATCCCTCCAACAATTCATTTTCCACAATAGAAAAAAAAACGCACACAGCCATCCATCCCGTTAATAATTCCAGCTCCTCAAACGCATTACACCATCCCCGTCCCACAATTCCCAAAGTAACAAAACCCTTTCGAGCGCTCTTGCGCATCCCCGACAAAGCCGCGCGGCCAGCTCCTGCGCCGCAATCCGCTAATTAAACAAGAAAAGCCCCGCTCTCTCGTCCAGCTCCGTCGCGATCCAAATTATATATCCATTGTCCCGAGCGCGCGCGCGCGGCCCCTCCGGCCTCGAGCGCCGAAAGAATCCAATTTACAGGCTCTCTCGCTCGCGCAATTATCTCTCCCGGTCGCTTTGTTTCGCGCTTGCGAGCGGCCGCCTCTGGGTCTGTCGGCCAGACAGAGCGTCGGCTATACATCGAATTCCAATTAGTATATGCCGGGATGCTGTTGCTCGCGCGCTGCGCCGAGGAAAGTGAGATTGGCTAGGCTCGCGCGCGCGCTTGGCTGGACGCCAATCGACCTTTCCTCTGGCTGCTGTGCTGTCTCTTTCTCTTCGGGGCGAGCCAAACGCGCGCGCAGGCGCCGTGGATACACGCGTGATTGAATTTCGCAGGCAGAGAGGACGCGCGAAGCTTGGAGAGGGATGGTATTTTTGGGATGGATACCCTGAAGCTTTTTTGGGTGTGCTTTGGAGGGGTAGGACTGCGTGGGATGAGGTAATTGACATTTGGAGAATGGAGATTTGGTTGGTGTGTGAGGGAGCTTTTTTTGTGGATGTAGCACGCGATTTGATTGTGGCGGTGTGCGTGGTTAAATCTGCGTAATGGGAATTTTTGGATTGAGAGCGCGGCCAGCTTTTTTACATAACGGAAGCATAAACTTCGGAGTTTGGGCGACGTTTTAAAAAGCTCTGCGCTTGTTGGCGAGCGCGACGAGGCAAACTGCGCACTTCATCACCGAACCTCGCCGAATGTTATTCAACCGGGCCGAATCCTCGTCATGGCAGCTCGAGATTTTCCAACGACAAATTCAGTAGCTAAACCGACTTGCCAGCGCATTTACGCACCCGGGCCTGAAAAATTGTCAGCAACCCGTGCAGCAGTTCGAAAATCCGGGCGCGTGCGAGGCGAAAAATCATCATGCATAATGCATGTGTGGGCTTCCGTAGACTCCTTCGAATGCGCGCGCGCTCGCTGGAGACACGCCCAACACTCGCGCAGCGCCGTTTTAAGCAGTCGTCGCGAGAGTGTGTGTATATATAGGAGCGGGATATTTATTGCATTTTCATTGAAAGCACGCACGTTGACAGAGTGATGTGGAGGAGAAAGAGGTGGGATGGGGGGCGAGTTGGGGAGTTGCAATGCGACGTAATATTTCAAAAGTGATACTCCATTTTGTAGGTGGTTGGAGAGAGCTGTCGGGGTTGTTAAGAGGAGGATATTTTTTTGATGCTTTTTCTTTCTTTTGGCAGAAGGGATGTACGCGTTTATGCTGCTTTTAAATGCTTGACTGTGAAGCAGTTGGAAGCGCGGGATTTGTATAGAGAAAATTTTCTGTTTTTTAGTTTTTTGACTTATAACCTCCGTCTTAGATCATCGTTCTAACAGTGGCTTTAATAAATTTTGCACAAACTCTTTGTCATAAAATATTTTATGCAAAAGAATTGCTTCGGTGAAATAAAATATTGATCTCTTACTCACTTTTAAAAGTACTTCGCCAAAGACAAAATATCAGTGACTCACCTGCAACAGAAAAAAGAAACAGCAATTAGTAAAAGACATACATAAATTCAAAAAATTTTTACTTCAATTAAAAAAGGTAATAAGCAACATTCAAATTCATCCAGAAGCAATCAAATTCCACAGCCAACGGAAAACTCTCCATCTGGAGGGCAGCAGCCGAGATGAGAAAAACCAATCGAGCCCGTCGTCCATCTCTCCCTCCCTCTCTCATATACATACACCTACATCAGGGCAAAGTGATGAGTTTGGACGGGCCGATCGAGCGTCTCTCGCGCTCAGGGTCGAAAAACAAAAGCGTCCGTGCGGGGAAAGCGCGTATATATCCACCCAGACCCGAGGGAAAAATCGCTCCCTCTCATATATAATGCAGACGAGGCGCTCGCGCTCGCGCGATTCTCCCTTTTTATTTCGCGCATAAAAGCGCAAGGACACGCGTCGATCTCCACCCCCGCTCTCCCGCATTTACATAGCGCGAGACGTTGACGCTTGGGCAAGAGAAAGAGGGGGTGGAGAGAAAAAAGAAAGAAGGAAATAAATGGATTATTCGGGGATGAGTTTTTCGGACGGCGAGCGTGTCTGGAAGGCTTCTTTTTTTTATCCGCCAGCCGGCTTTTGTCTGCTGTTGCGGGAGGAGATATTGAGGTGGCGAGAGAGGAGGGAGACGGATGGGATCGCTTTCGCGAGAGAGTAACGAATTTTGAAGAGACGAGGAGTGAAAATGAAAATGGGCGTGGGTGGTGGTGTTGTTGTTTGCGTTGACTTTCGGGCTTATTTTGTTGTGGGAGTTTGTAGATTTTAGGTTGATTGTTTTTTGGGTGAGCTTGTATTATATTGGTTTGATTTTTGTTTAGACAAAACTTGTTTAAACAAAACTCGTGTAATTGATGAAGCTGTACGAAAGCCCCGTTTGTTGCTGATAATTACGGAAACCGGTTTTTCTTTGAATTTTTAACGTCAGAAATATCTTTACGATACTTTGTAGTTTTTTATCGTTAGTTATTTAAATATGGGTCCGTGTAATTTTAGGTAACAAAGGAAGCTTTGCTGTTCACTTTACATACTTAATTAAAAAATTTTCAAATTACAATCTACAATTTAGCGAATAATACTGCTCCCAGTAAATTCACTAAATGCGGGCACGATAATCGTTAATTAAAACTGAAAAACTGTGCAAACGAAAATGCAAAAACCATTTTCCCTTGCACATTGATGGCTTTATGTAAAAAACTGAAAAATAAAATTCTAAATTTTCGCCAGGAAAATCCGTTTAAAATCCTGTCCCTCCAGGCATCGCACAGTAATTATTTGCCCTTTCACCGTTTTTGTGTTTTTCCCATCGTTTTTGTTTTTCCAAAAAAAAGAGCGCATGCAGCCTTTGTTCGCAAACTCGGTACAATAATTCCGCGTGTGAATATGAGTATTCGAGCGTGATTCATGCCCGACGTATGATTCCCTTTTTTTTCTATCAATAACCCACGTTGCTTCTCGCTGTTTGATAAATGTGTGTGAAAAATTTTCACGAGATGAAATCGAGCGGTGAACCAGAGCGATCTCGTAAATTAGCTTTTTTATAGTTTGTTGTTTGATGAATTTTAGGAGGATGAATGATGATGGTTTATTCATGATTCGAGTCACAGTTTATTGTGCTGCTGACAATGGATGTAAAATTAACTTCTTTTAATTAAAAATCGTTATCATTTTTATCAAGACTTTATTATAGCCATAATTTCGATCTGCCCTGGTGATATTCGATTCCTAAATCCAAACTCTCATTCTTATATCCTCTTTCTTATTCCTTCTACATATTACAATCGCAATATCCCATCTCTTCCTCCAGGCAGCAATTCCCTCGACCTCAGAAAACAACAGCCACGTTCCTGCCGAGCGAGCGCGCAAAAAAGCATCGAGAAAACTCCCGGGACATAAAAATCAGCGGGACGTCAGACGGGGCGCGACCTCGCCAAGAAAAGCACAAACTATATACGTCAAAAAGAATCGCGCAGCTCGAGAAAAGACGATCGATCTTTCCTCGCTCCCTTTTGTCTCCACGCGCGATTGTTGTAAAAAGGTCAGAGATACTTTGCGCGCGAGGGCAAATAAATAAGATGGAGCTGCGGCTAAGAATAGAGAGGAAAATATACCGAGGGACGGAGAGGGAATGAGCTTACACGAGCAGCTCGCTGGTATTCACGGAGCTTTTTGGGGGAAAATTGTCAGCAAGGGCGAGTCGTTAACGAAGGTCGACGTGCGGACGCATTTTCATTCGAGCACGAGTTTGAGGATGCAAAGTTTTTATCAGCACAGTTTTATCTGGTTTTGAGCATTGCAGTTACAGGAACTAGATGAAAATTTCCAACCTTCGCGGATACACTCCGTCAGCGAGTTTCGATCAGAAGAAAATCGCCGGTCAGCGGAAAAATACGCGCTCCATCCTCGCGAATCGAAACTTTAAAAGCATATATTTGCCGAGCGAAACAACAAATGTTTGCAGGGGCCGAAAATCGCGATGATTCAACGCGCGCTCAACCCAGTTCTAAAACTGAGCTCTTGACATTCCCCGGCAAAGCACACATTTCGGGCCCTTTAATCTAGAGCACAAATTTCGCCTAGCTCGCTTCCCGGCTTTCTCTGCTCTTCTCTCTCTTCAGGCGCGCCGCCCCCCGAGAGAAAGAGACAAAATAGACTGGCTCGCTTGTTTCGTCCAACTTTCGCGTGCGCGCACTAATGTACAAAGTTCGCCGCCGCCGCGAAGCGTATACGTAGATATACTTATATATACGAAGACTTTCCTCTCCGGCGTCTTTGAGAGAGAGCGCGAGAGAGAAAAGAGCGCGAAGACACTAAGGCACACTCGGCTTCTCGAGTTTTTGCTCGCGCCTCTCTTCTTCTTTTTCTTTGCCGAGCTTTCCGCGCCAGACGGATAACTCGCCTTCTGCGCATCCGCGCGGCGAACTGGAGACGGGTGCGGGGGCGATTTAGTGGGTCGGCTGGGCGTTGTCTTAATTAAAACTTGACTTCCTTCCGAGGATGAACGGGAATTGGAGGTGTTTTTCCTAGCGTTGATTGATGAGCGATGGAGCTTCGCAAGTTACGGGCTTTAGGTTCGAGCTTTTTTCTTGCTTGTCGGAGCTGGACGGAGGATTATGGTTGATGCTCTGGGTATACTTCTTGTAGAGGAGTTGGGTGTTTGACTCTTTAACTTGTAGTTCTAAAGGGGTATTATGGTATCAAGTTGAATAAAAAACGAATAATATAAAAGCTTTAATTGAGAATTTAATTGAATGATCCGAATGTATTAATATGGAAATGATAAGTCACTCTTAATTTCATTCAATTAGCTCTAAAGAATTCAGATCATTATTAAATCATTTTTAATACTATTTTCGTGAACCACTTTCTCAAATAATCACAAAATTGACAAGCGGAAAAATATCCTTAAGATTACATAAACCAACGAGCAAAAAAAAGCGAGCAAAGCGGCTGTTTAATTATACTCCTCGAAATAGGTGAAAGAACGCGCAAACAAAAATAGACCGCTCTCCCTCTATTTCTCCGCGGACGCGAAAACTGATTTCCCGGATTCGCGGCTGGCCCGCTGGGGCATAAATAAACAAAAAGCGCGAGCGCGCGAAGTAATTTAAGATGCCGCGCGCCGGGTCCGTAACCTCTGAAGTCGAAGCTTGCGGGAGAAAGAGAGAGCACACACGCGGAAGCCGGGCTCGGAGCCAGCCGTAAGAGAGAGCCGGTCCGTCAAGCATGCCAAGAATCGAATGGCCCCCGACGTCGTCACCTTTGTTCGCCGACGCCGACGACGACGACGACGATGCGCGCGCTTGAATAATGGAAAAGCCGGAGTGCTCTCTTGGGCTGTCGGACAGGACGAAAGTTGCGAACTTTGATGCGTTATGGTTGAGAGGGAGAGATGGAGGAGTTGCGAGAGAAAGAGAGGAGATAGATAGGAGTGAAGATAGAGAAAATTGTTTGGTGGATCGATGATGAAACGACGGGCGGAAAAGTTAAATTCTGAGGTCTGGTGTGGTTATAGGTTGGGATTAAAATCATGAAGTTTTGTGGTGTTCTGATGTTTGAGAAAATTATGGTCGAGAGATAAGGGTTTTTTTGCTGGTGAGAGTATTGAAGGTTTGGGAATTTAAAATAAAAAACTGAGAGCAAGTATCCTATGTAAAATTTAAAGCATGGATAACTGCCAGGGGATTCAATATGGCTATTAGGGAAATGAATTCGATTAACAATTATGGCAAATAAAGACTCCAATATACAACCGATATTGCTAACACAGATAATACTGCTTTCAGCTCTGATTTCTATAAGTGATGAAAATAATGTGGACTTCGTAATGAATTATAATCTAATTATAATTCACTTTCAATAATTGAAATTTGAAAATTATAGATAAAACTCTATTCAGTAATGAACTACTAACATGAATCATTCATTCTTTTTCTATTGGGATTAGACACGAGTACATAATCGATATACATAGTATGAAACATGCGATGACAAAAAGTCTATGTATTATACATCAGAATAAATGGCAGATGTTAGTTTTTTGATAAACAAACGGTTACAACGGAAACTATTTGCAATTGGACAAGCAGTAATCCTTGTCGACAATTTGTCATAGTCTAGCCTCACCAAATATGTCCTACTTGTTTACAAAGTTGTCATCTGATGTCAAGAAGCGATATCATAATTTTTCTAATAAATATTAATCGCTATGTTGACCAATTTTAATTCCAAACTATTTCTACTTTCACTTATGTCCACGACAGTTAGTATCAATAATAAACCCAACAACACAAACAATAACCTCTGCTCTCATTCCAAGACCTTCGACCGTATTTCATCTTTGATCCGCAAAGTTCGTCCATACGACCAGCACTTAGCAACCGTAAAAAAAACCGGTCCGCCTACGTTACGCAAGCCAAGTCACCCGTATCTCAGCGAATCCTGACGTCAATAGAACGTAACCAAATGGCACATCCACCTTAAACACGACTGCTTTGAAATTCAAAACGCAGAGAGCAGCTTATACGGCGCCTCCGTGGCGAAATGCTAATGCACCAGGTGCTGATTATACTTTCCATCCATAATTAGCCGCTTGGCTCTCGGCCGCTTTCCCACATCTCGCTCTCGCAATTATCATCATCGGCGCGTTAAACGAGGCCGGCAAGCGGCAGCCCGTAAATCAGAGCCGAAACGATCGTCGGGCGACCTCATCGGAGGAATCGCGCGCGAGCTTCGCCGGGCAGAAAAGAATTAGCGACTTCCGCGAAAATGTCGTTAAAGCAACAATTTCTGGCCCCTTGTGCTAGTGTACCTATGTGCGTGTGTATATACGTATATAGATAAAGTGACGGAATCGCCGCCCGAGTGCGCATACCGTTAAAGGCTGCGTCGGCGCGCGGCCCATAAACGGAGAGACGCGCGCGCAGTGCAAGCTTCGCGGAGTATAACGAGCAGCTGTTGCCGTGCACTTAGCATAGCGACGAGCCGCGCGTTGTACGCCAGAGAGCGTAGGGTTCCCATTATTCGCGCGCGAGCGACGATCGTTCGACACTGAAATGGAACGTGTCCCAAGATGGCGAGAGATGGTCAGGTGCGAAATGCTAGCTGGGTATGGATGCGGTATGCTGGAGGAGGGTAAGGGTTTTGTTTTTGTGTGGATGGATTTGGTTGGCTGTTGTAAAGGATGTGTCTGATGTTTTGTGATGAATAAAGGGTTCAGATCTACGTTTTTTGTAAAATTGTTGAGCCTAGAAATTTGATTGGTTGGGTTTGATCTTTGTAAGTTCGTTAGATCCTAACAAGATACTATAAATAGGAACCTAACCAATGGCCACAATTATATGAACAACAGCTTACATTAGTTAGGTCCACTTTGGGCTTACTAAATTTTCCATTCAACGATACAAACACATTGATAAGACACCGAATTCATTTAATACCAAACCAACATTATAACCAACAGCGAATAATCAGAAACGCATAATTAATTCCGCTCCGAATCTCATTACCGTACCAGCAGGTCGAAAGCGAGCCCACATCGCTCGGCTCGATTCAGCCTCGCGCTCGCGCTATATCTTTGAGTAGCTCGCGGGCAATTAACCTACGTCCACGTCGTATTTACATAACTCTGCGCTCGCGAGCAGGAAGCACGATATGTGCGTTCACGGCGAGCTAGAGGAAATTCGCTGATTGGCGCGTGCGAGCCTAGACACTGGGCCGCGGAGTTTAATGAACCGGAAATCATGAGCGCACCTCTGGCTTTCGGTCTGACGCGCGCGCTTTGCTATCGGCCGTTATGCAACTGCTTTGGCGTTTGTTGATCGAGGCCTGGATTCGACTGACGCTTTGAATGAGCGAGTTTTCAGGCTGTTGCGTTGAAGCGGATGCTTGCATTTGATTGTTTGCTTCTCGGGAAAAATTAAGGGACTAGCCTCGATACATTATCTTACAAGTCAATGCATATGCAATTCTGCAGAAGATGTTGAATAAAAAATGAAACCCACGATTCGCAGAATCGAAGGATTTAGCGGAGTCTTGCGTGCGCGGAATCAGGTGAGCAGGTCGACGTCTGAGAATGCACGCCTGACGAGCGTGCCCGCGTTTTGTTTCGCCGTTAATTAGCATGGCGAGCGCGGAAGTTAGCTGCACCCGCTAAACGCGAGCGAGCCGGAGCGGTGTACGTAATGTGTTTTTCGGCTCTACGTGGAAGGAGCGATTAGCCGCGCTGCAGGGGATCCTGTGTGTTCTCGGGACTTATTTGTACGCAGGCGTGAAGTAAACATGGGATGTGCCAGATTAAACAGAGGAAGAAGGAGAGGATGAAGAAAATAAAATTTTGGTGCGGATGCATTGAGTGATTTATTTCTAATATTATTTTGTTGATCAAATATGATGATATGCTATCGTATTCCTGAAAGAAGGACTTTCGATCGGCCTCTTTCTCCTTCGATGAACTCTCTAATTAGTGTAATTTTCAAGTGATTCCGTTAACCCTGCTAATGAGCGTTCCCGCCGCAAACTAATAACTTTAATTAAACATACACTGTCGGTAAGAAAAAAAAACGTGCCAGTGTGTTCACATGCATTTACAGTTAAACATTTATGCAACATGAATTCTTTTCTGAACCGAAAGAAATCCTTATTCATTCGGCATTAAACTTACAACTTTATCTGAAATTTAATACCGCGTCCAGATCCCCGCTGTCGATCAAAGTGAAAAATTCCATTTAATTAAGAGAGCCGAGGCTTAAACTTGACCTCGCCCAGTTCTTTCCACTCCGCTGGGCGCGATTGATCAGCCAACTATTACTCAAAGAACTCGAGCCATTACCCTCAACTTCGTTCCTCATCCATCAGCCAATCACAAAAAGCCACTCTTCGGAGATATTCCGAATTCCTCGTGACGCACGAAGAGGAGAGAGAGAGATAAAAAGACACGCAGCCCGTCAATTACGAGGAGGTAGGGCGTGAGTCGCACGCGCGAGTTGTATTTTCAGCAATGTGCTACCAGGCAGAAGGAGGAGCTCGTGCCTCGTTTATTTTGCACGAATATAAACGAGGGAAAGAGAGAAAGATAGAGAAAGGCAGGAAAAGTGCAAGAAACGTATCGGGGGGTCGCCCGACGGATCTTTCCACTTCAAAGCGAAAAGGAAGATTTAGGTACGGATAGGAGGGGAGGCAGCTTTATTGGACAGTTTAACGAGACGCGAAAGCTCATTTTTAACGAATGAGTAATATCCGACACGCCGGATTTTCTTTTGCTCCTGCCCTCTGATTCTCGCGAGTCAGCGATGAAATTTATGCAATGAACGCTTGGGAAAACAGAGAATTATCGAGTTTCAAATTGTAATAATTTTTGGATAAAAGTTGCAGGAGATTGGGTCACGTCTATTAGTTTGAATTAGAGTACCTACATATTAACGATGCTTACTTTAGCAACGGATGAGATCAGTGACGGATTTACTGGTTTGTGTTAATTGTAAAGCCAAATATTAATTCTGTTTCTATTAAAAAGTATTTTAAAAAATTGATTGGTCAGATAAACTAAATTATTCTTATCAATTTAATAACGATGAGAGACACTCGATGCAATTGTGAGATATTCCAAGT
>JAPYZB010006431.1:0-15294 GCA_030522745.1 Eupelmus kiefferi | reverse complement strand
CTTAGATGTTTTTTGCGCCCGCCGGTCTGAAAATGGGCACTTTTGGCTCTCATTTTAGGTAGCAAAAAGCGCGAAAATCGTGCCTGTGTGACAAAAACACTATTTAAATTTAAATCGATTTCGATTTGTGAATGATCAATAACTTACGTATTTAATTTTTTAATAAAATTTTAAAATAAAAAAAAAATTTATTTGAAAAATTTATTTTTAACCATTTCTGTTTAGTGTTAAAACTTTCACTAAATCAAATTGGAGACTTGAAAAACCCTGTTTGTCGAATATAAACGGTATACAAATGGTCTATGACTTATTTTTTGAAAACTCGCACGAAAAAGTTTCCAGCTACGCGATTGGTTGCTTTAAAAACACCGGTTCGCGCTACGGCGTGAACATAACCTTACCTAACCTCCAAATTTTGCACTTGTTGTGTGTTTACCACACATGACATACATATATTTTAAATATTGTATTTTTTGTAATATAGTTTATAGACAATAAAAACATGGACAGAACAAATATTGGAAATTTACTGAGTAAAAGTGTTAATTCTCCAAGGCGGCGGCTATCGCTGGTTCAATCTTTGAAAAAAGGCAGCTCGTAAGTACTAAGATTAGTGTAGTTTTGCTATTATAAATAGAAATAAAGTTTGTTGAAAATAAATTAACAAACGTTAAAATAAAAGTTTCAGTGAGTAATAAGAAAAAAAAAACAACGTTAATTTTTTTTATTTTTCTCCAATGTATCTTGTTATTTTGAAAAGTAAACAAAATATATTCTTCTTATTCATGTTTAAAAATTTTTATTATTAAATATTGAAACTGTGCAAGTAATTTAGTTAAAAATTTTATTTTCAGTGGAGTAAGCATTTCAGGAAGATCAAATCAGTCTGTACAAATTATATGGAGATCAGCAAACCACATTGTTGAAAATTTTGGCTCCACATTACCAGTTTTAGTGACAGAAGCGCTGACTTTTTTAGAACGCAATACTTGTGTTAGTGTTAATGTTTCTCATGATGGCTGGGCATGGCTTGTTTGTGGCAGGAGACTACTTGTATGGCAGTGTAAAACAACAATTTTTGATCCAAAACAAAGAAGAGCTTTTAAGACTCAGTGTCGCGAACTTCTGTTACCACAAAGCGACCTAGCACATAAAGCAGAATGTATAGCAGTTTGGTTACCACCTGGGCAGCAGGTAAATAAATATTTTTATAATGCTTAGTTTTTGAAAAATGAAAATTATGTACACAAAGTATATCTGTTTGGAAATATTAAGTTTATTATGTATTGCAGGTGCCAAGTTGCATGGCAGTTTCTCCAGAAGGTGTAGTCCGCTACTGGGCCAGCATCGCAAATGAGGAGTTATCGGTAGAAACTAGTGCTGAGCTTGCTGGCCAAGAAGTTGATTGTTTGACTCATATACCAGGTCATGGATGTATTCTGGCTACAACTACCTGCACTGTGGCACTATTACAACCTCAGTCCACAAGTGGAAGAAGTAGCATCACTTGTAGAGTTCTAAGAACAAGTCAGGGTTGGCTTGGAGGTATTGGTAGAAGAATGTCTTCTCTCATTTTTGGTGCCATGCCTCAGTCACCTGTTCAAGAAACGGTATTTATACTCATTTCTATTTTTTATTTTTTAATTTTTAAGAAAATAAATTATACTTTTTATTTAAAATTTGCAGAAACTAATAAAAGTTGTATGCACTACAATAAGTGAAAGAGGATCTAGAGTTTTAATTCTGGCAGGCAATTCTTTACAGTTTTGGTCTTTTCCACTGGGAGAACAAGAAAAAATGGAATTTGATGAGGATATTGGACATACCGTTACACAATCTTTCCAGAAACGATTATGGGTATGAATAAAATAATAAATTAATCATCAAAATGTTTTATTAGATTTATTTGTATATTTTATAAAAATTTGTTTATTACTATAATTTATAAATAAATAAATTTACCCATCAAAATAAAATACATTAAAATTGAACCAAATTTCCATTAGGAATCAACTGCTTGCAATCCTCAAAACATGGTTACATGGCTTATAGATATGCAGCCAATAGAGGAAGGCATTGTTGTGCTCACAGCTGCTCACTGTGCTGATGTCTCGCCACAGATTCATTTTGCAGTTGGCATGCTTCCTCTTTCTGGTACAACTTTGACCAATTCCTTTAAATGGTTCATTACTGTTACGAAAATAGGACCTGTGTACTACGATGAACATATTGAAGCTAACATTCATTCATACAGATTTATTCTTTCGGGTTGGGAAATTATTGTATATAATCAACATGATGTCACTGTGGTCAGCAGTAAGTTTACAGTATAAATACAAATAATATTTTTATTTATTTTCAAAATTTTGTATTTATTAATTTATTTCTATATTTCTATGTATTTATTTTTTCCATTATTAAAAACAGATTTATCAGAATATGAACAAGATAAAATAGATTTGACTCGTGGAGGAGAAGACAGTATATTAGGCGGCGCGCTTTGCTCTGGAACACCTGTATTATTTACCAGAAATTTGGGACTTATCACAATAACTCCGACTGATTTTACAGCCCAAGATTTTAATCAGTGCGTTGAATCATTATTTTATTTATATTGATTCTATAACATTTTCTAGTATAAAGAATTTATAAAATGTCAATAATAAATCTTTATATATTTTTTAGAAGCTATTCTGATGTAAATAATGTGAGCATAGACTATGGAGGCAATGTTACTGCAATGCCAGAAAATTTTATGACTCTAATAAGTAATGAAGAAATAAATGAAATGTTTTACAGTTCTGATGGCGTGAAACAATTGCAAGCAGCCTTTCTTTTGAGTGTTCGGGGAAATAAGGTGCATTATTATTTTTTTAAAGAATAGTAATTAAAAAATTCTGTTTATGACAAAAAACCAATATATTTTACTTCTTTATTTATTATTTTTCAGGAGCAATGTGATGACATTTTATCTGATTTGTTTCCTTTGCAAGAAGATCCAGTAATGGACATTGATGCTTCCTTGGATACTTTAGTATTGAAAGTGGCAAAACATTTAATAGATGACTATCCAGCAAATGATCCTAGATGGACTGAGCACAGAGACTTAAGTAAAAAAGAAAAAATTAATATTACAGATATTTAATAAATTATAGATTAAGTTATTAACTTCAAATTTATTTAATTTCAGCCTTTACGTTAAATGCAGTCTTAGCTATGCAAATTCCACACCAACTTGAAGGAAAACAAAAATCAATGGATTTATTTATTTCATTTTTGAAAGAACACAGTTTGTGGAGTCGGGTAAGCTTTAATTCTATCGAAGTAAAAAAGTCTTAAAGAGGAGACATTATACGCAACTTTCATGTTTTTAGTTTTGCGCGGTTACGTTTCGAGGAATCGTCATGTCAACCTCTCATGTTCTTGGTGAATTTATGGAAAAAATTATTGCGATGATGAGTATTTATAATCTTCAGCAAAGGTATTAATAATCTTTAGACTTGGTGTAAAAAAAATAATATTTTTTCAAGCCTTTAAATAATTTAAAATTTTTTTCTATTTCAGGTATACAGAAATAGTAGATACTGTAATCGAACGAACTTTGAATCCTGAATCTTTTGTTTCGGAAGATCTCAGTCCGAACGACGTGTTTTATAGAGAAGTTAGTGAAGTCCATAGATTCTTGCCAAATTTAGTACAAATCGCAGTCGAACAAACGCAGTCTGAGAGACCTACTCAACAAATTGCACAATATATTGTGCAAGTCAATGCAGTTGTACTAGTACGTTTGAAGATTAGAAAATAAAATATATAGTTTATTTTACTGTTACACATTGTAGTAATATAATTTTTTTAATTCTAATAGGGTGTACTTCACGATGTAGTGAAATATCGTCAATTTAATGCAGAAAAATTTGTACCACCAAGATGCTCGAATGTAACTGAATATTTACCTTGGACTGCAGCTTCTGGAAAACAAGGTTTAAAACCTTGTCTTAATACAATGGTATGTACTAATTTAAATAAATAATTAATGATTTACAAGGTTTTATGAGAAATCTAAACTTTTTAGCAAAATTTAACATTACAACACGGTGTAAACAGTACCAATGATACAACTGTTCGAAACGAATTATATGAACAATTAAAGGATTTGATTGATCTCATTTTGGATGGGAGAAAATGTCATTTAGAAAGTATTCGAGGATCGGAAAAGTTTGAGATTTTACTAAAACAATACGAAGCAGAAAGAACAAATCTGATTCAACCTCTCAGTAAGTATATGGATGTAATTACAGTCTTAAGTTAATTTAATTAAAATTTTAAAGGTTTTATTTCTTTTTTTTTTTAAGTTAAAGAAGAACAGTATGAAAATGCCGCAATGTTGGCTGAAAAATACTGCGACTTTGCTTCATTGATTCAAATTTGTGAATTAACAAACAACAAACACCGTCTCGATAGTTATATGGAACGATTTGCTAATCAAGACTTTGCAGGATTTTTATTTGCTTGGTACGAAATGTTCAACATTGAAGAAATTTACAACTTTAAGATTTTTTATTAAATCCTAAATTTTAGGTACGTAAAAGATGGACGTCAAGGACAATTAGTAGAGAGATGTCGTCGTGGAGGAGCAACGGAATTGATAGAGAAACTTTTACAACATCCAATTTTATCTTGGGTCCAAGCAGCCCTTTCTGATGATTTTCATCTCGCTGCTAAAACTCTTCACAAATTGGCTGAACAGGAAACTGAGCTAATGTCTCGTAAAAAGGTAAACTTAAGTGGAAATTAAATTGGAGCCTAATTAAAATTGCTTAATAATTATAATAATTATGGTTTTGAAATCCTATGTAACCCTCGTTAGGGCTTAACAAAATTTTAATGATTGGGCTTAGTTAATTTATTTTCTATTCAACAATTTATAATTATAATTCCATTTACAAATAGTTATAATTTTGGAAATAAAAAATGTTTTTATATATTTTTCAAGTCCATGCTTTCATTGGCTAAATTAGCTACTCTTGCATCGGATGAACCAGAGGAAAAGCTTGAAAATAGTTTAAAAAACATAAATCGAGATCTAAATCTTATAGCTCATCAAGAAGATGTTCCTGTCCATGTATTAGAAATTTATGGTTACGACGTAGAAAAATTACGAGTTCTCACTCCTTCCGAGCTCATTAATGTAAGTTTCTATTGAAGCTTAAAGTAGCTCAAAGATACCTCTGTTACCGGCATTAAATTTTAACGAAATATCACTTTGAGTGATTACAATAAATTAAAGAGATATTTTCTTAAAACTAAAAATTTAATCTATCAATGTGTGTAACACTGTTAAAAACTTTAACTTTAACTATAGATTAAAAGAATTAACGATAAATATTTCATATTTTAGTTGTATACATGTGCAGAGAGTCAAATATCTAACGAGTATGATTTCAAAAAAGCATTGGACTTGTTAGATTATATTGAACAGGAAGATGAAAAGTCCAGTCTAAAAGTAAGAATATGGGCCCGTGCAGCGAGGTGTGACAAATGGGATACTGTTAGTAAGAATCCAGAACAACAAGTTCAAGAAACAGTGTTCTTCAAATTAATGGACCTTGTACACTTAATGGGTAAGCTTAGCAAAGCATTTTAAGTAATATTATAATTAAATTTTTATAAAAATTGTAAGTTAGAAAAAAACAGCAATCAAAAAAATTTTGAAAAATGAAATTATGTTTTAGAAAACAAAATTGAAGACGTTTTACCTCCAGTAGAACTGGTATTGATGGATCAAGAACTGGGTAACCTCTCTGCTTCCAGTAACTTCCAGTATCTAATAAAATTAGTTTACGAATACGCTTATAATAACTATTGATAGATTTAATGTAAGAATATAAGTTATTTTGTTATAAGAATTTAATTTTATACTTTAATTAATAAATTGTACATTTTTCAAGTTTTTAAACCTTAATCGTTCAATTCGAGTATTACAGCAAAATTAAGATTCTGAATAATTAAAATCAATTTTTTCATTACTGTGGATATGTTTTGAAGTGTTCAGAATCAAAATACACTAATTTTAGAAAACTTATGTAACCAGCTTAATCAAATGTAATCTACCATATCACATTTTTTTTTAGTTTTCTGACAAGGTAGACAGCTCAAAAATAATACATTTTAATCTTCGAGTGATTTTTCGATTTTTAGAAACGTTATAAATTATTTTTGTTTTGTTTTTACTTATAAGATATATTGAAATAATATTAGTGTACTTAATACGTTTTTAATGGAGTGCAAAACCAAAATTAAAACAGGAAAATTTGATTAAAATTATAGATTAATTCAAATGAATAGAAACATTGGATACAAATTTTATTATCTATAAAAATCTTGTTTTAAAAGTATCAGTGTATGAAATGTATGCACATATTTCTAGTGGAAGAAATGAATTTTTATAGGAATAATATGCAAAATTTACATTTTCAGTATTTCAGATTATAACACAAAATTTTATTAAAATTTTTAGAAATTTTTTTATGAGTTTACAATGATCTATTCAAAGATTTAAAATAATTAGGACGGTAGTTTCCAAGATATTTCGCTAAAAGTCTATAAAAATTAAACAAAATTTTCCGTAAAACAAGTTTTTTTTGTAATTTTTTCATATTTTTCATAAAGATTTTATACGTAATATTATAATTCTTAATATATCGACGGTTGAACCGAAGAAGCAAATTTGCTACGGAAATAGCCTTCATTTTCAACCAAACGCGAAATAGCCTCTATTTTAAATCAAAAACGAAAAAGCCTCTTTTATTCAACGAAACGCGAAGAAGCCTGTTCTTTGGCTCAACCGTCGATATAGAATATTTCTTTGATTATTAATAAAAAAAATTTGTAATTTTTTAGACAGAGAAAATAGTTAAACGGTTAGCCTATTAGCATAGATATATATAAATCGCGTCTTTACTACCAAGAATTATTACTGTTAAAAAAAGTCGAAATTAAAGTTAAGTTAAAGTTCATTCATCTCGATAACAATAAAAACAATATCGAAGAGCATTTATTTTTTTCTTCAATTTACAAAATTGTATAAAACGAAAACTTTGGGATAGGCTTGTAAAACGTGAACTTCTTTAAATAATATGAATAATAAACTTGAATATAAATAAATTGTATAATTACAAATATTTATTCGGAAAATAAATAATACAACTTTACAAATAGATATTAGATACATAATCATACAACTTTACCAAAAATATGTACAATATTTACAATGCTTAATTCACGATACAACAATTCACAGTATTTATAAAAATTTATTTACATAATAGCGTAATATATTTTTAAATGATTCTCTCCTAGATGACTACATTTTAATATTAAAATTAAAATTTTTCAGTAATTTATAAATTGTGTAATTATTTTTCTCAATTATTTAATTATATTTTTATACATTTCCTGACGATATTTTTTTAAATTCGTATAGTGCTACAAACAGTTCCAAACATGCATATCAATGAACTTTTATAAAGAGATTGATTAAATTCGTTTTTTCCGATCTCATTACTTTATAGATGATTTATCTATTCAGCATATTTTAACATGCGTAGTCTGATTCAATGCTGCTTTATGTAGATATTTATTACTTAATTAAAGATTCTTGAACCGATTAAATGCTGTTTTAACGTTTTTATGTCTATATTAGTTCCGCCACCTAGGAGAAATCAGCTTGATTTCCTCGTTGAAAAGCTTCTTCAATAGTTAATTTTCATAAAATTTATCATTGCTACGCTCTTCTATGTTTTCGTGCTCCATCGTCCAAAGACAACTATGTATGATACTTAAGAACAATGCGCGCCAGATCAAAGAATGTCGAAAAATTATGGAACTGATGTCCTCCAACTTCAAATCTGTATTGACAGCCAATAGAAGCCTTACTCAGAGGTGCGTTTTTCAGAAGCAAAATTTTAGAATCTGCAAGAATTAACAATTATTACTATTTTTTACTTTTATCAATATTAAAAAATTCCAACTATAAAAACTAAGATATACAAATACTAAAACAATACAAAACTTTTTATTACTTAAATAAAATTAAATCTATAACAAATTTCCGTGGTCGTAAAATATAATATATTACGCTCCTATAGAGAGCAAAAGAATTAATTCGAAGGATACTCTTTGAAACACACTATTGATCGTTGTTCTTCGCAACGAATGAAAGAAAAACTTTCGACCTGTTATAAGAAAAATACTCAACTATTAAGTCTAAGTTTTTTACAAATGAATCAATTAACTACTTTAATAGTCTTTAATCACAATTTTTTTTAGAGAATTTAAAATCTTAGTTCACAAAAACATCTGTTGGATCATTTAGGATGATTTAAACGTGCAGCGTAAAATTTATTAATCAGTTAACATTGTTGTATTATAGATACAACACAGTTAAAAACGGTTAAGTCAATTCTAACAAATTACTAAATACGAAATATTTTTACTTTTTATAAACGAGTATCAGTACGCAATCGTTTAAATCGAGTTTAGTATTAGTGAAAAGTTTGTAAAAGTAAACGTTTCAACGCAGATCATGGTTTTTAAATAATTCACATTACCGTAGATTTTAAAAAGTTACTAAATGAATTATGTAAAAATAAAAATATAATAAGTACGGGTATTGCACGTTTTCGTATTTACAGAGCCATATATATACTAAAACGTATATATTTGCGTAGCTAAAAGCGTTAATATTAACTAAAAATTTTTCGAAAAAATGCCAATAAAACCTTCTTGTAAAGCGGCTCATACAAAATACGTGTACATGTTAAAATTTATAATATGTTTAAAAAGTCAAACATACTAATTGAATTAAGGAAAAATACCTTTAATTTCATCGCTTATAGATTAATTTTATTTCACTTACACCTTCATAATCAACTGATAAATAGTAATAAATATTATTCTAGAAAATTAAGATTACGAAAAAAATGTATCTCTTAATAGAAATTTAATCAATCACAAGTTGATTAGGAATCGAAAGTGTAGGTGTAGAAACATTGATCTATCAGAAATTATATTTATTCTTAATACTTATCAATAAATTTATTTAATATTCAAATATATATTATAAATTTTACATCTCATATGTACTATGATATATTTTGATCTGCAATTTTTAAATTTAGCTAATCAACTTGAAAAAGTTATTGAAAAAAAAAAACAATTATGTCAGCATATTTTGAAATTTAACTTGTATCTTCAAGTCAAAATTAGTTTCTAACGATTCGGTTTTCGATTTTTGAATTTCCGCAATTTCAACTTTTAAAAAGCGTAAAAGTAACTAATAAGCTTAGCGCCGATATTCACGAAACAGCACATTTAAAACAATAATCTTATCAGTTTTATTGGTACTTAATAATAAATTATGATAAAAATTAGCATGGATCTGCTGTGTACTATATCGTAAAAAGTATTCACTTTTGACGTGAATCGATAAAGAACGCGTCCAAAACTAATAAAGTATACATGTAATTTCTTGTACCAATAAAATTTGAGACTTTCCTTAAGTGAAATAACTTTTTACCTTATGTTCACAAATATCATCATCAAATTTTATGTATAAAAAGAATTTCAATTTACGAAGTTATTCAAACGTAGTAAAGTTTCTAATATAACTTTTTATTTTTTTATTGGCATTTTTATGTTATTCGTACATAAAAGATAAAACTATCTAAATTTACAGCGAAAAGAAAGATTAATTATGCTTACCTAATATCGCAGTTTTCACGTAATTAATCATAACTGCCAGAGCTCATCTTTATGATCATCTCTGTTACTGTTGGATTTGTCGGCCTAGAACTTTTTATTCTCCCTGCAGTTGAATGGATTACAGTCAGATGTTGTCAAAGAATAGTGTAGCTTTTTCCATTCTTGTTATTATCACATCGATGGAGTAGGTAAATAAAATTGTATGAAACCTTTCCATTGATTTACTGCGAAAGCCTAGTGAATCAAAAGAAAATATAATTTAGAAACAATTATGATATTTCAAAACTAGTTTATTCATAATGAAAATCGAAATAAAAAAACAAAGTGTCAAAATTTTAAAAATGATTTTTCAAAAACTTAATTGCAGCATTTCCAAAATATTTGTAATTTGTATTAAATATATTACACTTTGATAAACATTTAAAAATTAGATAATATATTTTTAATTAAGCAAAATATACATACATTATTTGTTAAGTGGACTGCAAAATACTGATGTCAGCGCCGCTTTCATGCGACGCGATTTGTCTGTCATCAACAACTGCCACGTCTTTGTGGCTTTTTAAACAATGAATACCAAACTTAACAAGTACTTCGATATCAGCAAAGAGAAGTTCTGTTCAGTTCCGAGACAATTGTAGTAGAGTACGTCATTTAAATATTCTGCCAGTAATGAAAGCGAGATTATTTTGAACTTATTATTAGCAGTTCGGGATTCTTTAGAAGATGGAATCGTTCCACATATGCGAACGTACTTGGTACTAGATATTTTCTATTTGCTATGAATAATAATGCGCAAATGCTGAGTCAATGCTGAGTCAGTCACAGGTCTACCATAGGTTCCTTGGATATTTTCATCGGATGTAATTTAATTTCTAATTATTTACAAAATCTATTACACGGTATCAATAGTGTACTTACGAACTAATTAGCATCAAGAATATTTTTGAAGTCATAACCATTCTTTTGCGATTTCAATCGTCACAAGAAGAAACAATGATTTCCAATGACACTCAATTTTATACATATTTTGGACTTTTATGAAAAACGCTATCATTGTAAACGCTATGCATTTATAATTTACACTCCACAATATTATGACGTAAAGACCTTCTAGATTTTTTTACAATTCATAAAAATTCTCAAGAATTTTAAAGTACTGTATTTAAACAACTTTATCAACAACTGCCAATTTTAGACTAATGGGCATCAGATTATTACTTTTTTACATACGAAAAAATCATGATTTTTTTATCGTCTTTCAGTAATTTTTGTCTGTTTACACGCGATTTAGAAAAAAAAAACGAAAATTTGTCTATACAAATTTTAAATTCAGACACATTTGATATTTTTTTCTCTGATTTATACCGTGTTTAGGAAATGAAATGTTTTTTAATTCTATGCTCGTAAGACAAAAGGTTAAAAGTCACTTTAGAATTTCCGAAATATTGTGATTAAATGCTTCAATAGACTTAATTAACTCATTATGCAAAAAACTTGAACTTGTAACCTTTACCTTACGGCCATGGAATCTTAAAAAGTAAAAGCCAAAGCATCACCTCTTTTTTCCTGGATCTGAAAAAGTAAGACCAACCTGTTCAGTAAAATTAGATTTGCCTTAGAAATTCGAAATTTTCAATTTTTTAAATGTTTTATATTCAAATTTAATAAGCAATTGATCCCAACACCAATTTTTTTATTTACGCACGCTGTTAAAATCAAAATCACGATAATTTCGTAAATGACGCGAAAAAAGAGGTTGTCTTTGAATTTCAGAACGCAATATATTATATTAATGACTTATTGCATGTTTGGCATTTGGCCCCAATTGAAACCACCAGGCCTGTCTTCAGGCAATGGGGTATAATCCGGATCCTCCGGATGCGAATCGAATAAAACCTTCAAGATATGAGGCGTCTTAAGAATTCTAAATCCACCGGCTTGCTGAGGGAAAACGTCCTCCGCAAAATAATACATATGCCCTACAGCCATGCCAATTAAATCTACCCAGACGGCGTTTCCAAGCAACACCGAGAATCCGAGGAGTACCCAAGGCAAATAAGGAGCCTGGAAATTCAGAAGACCGAAGAAGTTCATTCTTATTAAAGGGTTCCTCCTGGACCATACGTAAACCAACATTATTGTAAAAGCATGCCCTAAAAACAACAGATTAACGAAAAACGCAAAGATAATCATGCAAACTCCTCCGAATATGAACATCATCACAAAGTCAGCAGTCCTTCCGCGAAAAGATCCCTCCTCCAGCATGCGGCAATACCGATACGTGAATATTATATTGAAGAAGAAGTTGAAGCCGATCGTTCCGAAAAACAAAAACGTCGTGATCAAACGCCATAGCTGATATTGCCTTGTGATCAGTATTGGATTGAAGTAAAGTTGAAATGGCGAGACCAAATCCAATTGCACGGCGAGGGTGGTTATTACGCATGCTGTTGTGTATGCCCGTGTGACCACGGGCATGTGCAGGTACTCTTGGCGAAAAGTTTGGTAAGCCATTGGTTCCGGTAAGTCTGGCACCGATCTGGAAACAAGAGTATTAGGTAAGTAATGGATAATTTTTCAAATGCAAATAGTTGGCTTAGAGATATTTTAAAAAATATTCTAGCAAATGAATGTATAGCGCAAATTTTTAAATTCGTTCAATTTTTCCAAATTTAAATAACATTATTATTTACACGCTGTAGAAATTTCGAAAGATTTAGTTTTAGTGTTTTGGAGTTATTTATTTTTAAAGGTGCATCTTTAGATACATTTATTTAATCTTACAGAAAGTCGTTCTAACGCGAATAATTTCGTATATATGAGCGAACATAGTTTAAAATATGGGTTTGTAAAATAAGTGCGTTTTTAAAAACTATAACTAAAATATTATATAAAATTTTCGGAAACTTTAGTATGAGCGATTTACAGATTAATTATTATATAAATACGTCTAAAAATAATATTAGTTTATCTATAAGGTGGTCTACGATCAGATTTTCAAATTATACGGTATTTTGGTTTCGGAATATTTTTTTTATATATTAGGTACGTTTCTCGTCATTATATTATAAAATTGATCAATATGAGATGAAATGTATAAGTATTTGTGCATTAAAAAAAATTAAATTTGATGTCAAATAAATTTTTATTTCGATACTACTTAGTAAATATTAATAATAATTCACATAACATTTATTAATTTTAAAAAGAAACATCTTTCTAAGTAAATACCTAAGTGAAATTAACAATCTTTATTTGAAATAAATATTAACTAAGTACAATAAAAATTTATTTTTTTCCGACGAACTTTTATTTTTTTTCCGAGTTTTTATCGACTTTAATTTTCAAAACCAAATAACTTTTAAAGTTGATGGTATCATTTAAACCGTTTCTAAGCTCTCAAGAAAAACTCTTTTTTAACACGAAACTATTGCGAAGGACGTTGTTCTGATCATATACGCCGTATTCCTGATTACCGACTTTATGATATAGATGCTAATATAATTTTGTTTAAGCATTAGAAAATTTTATGCATGTTTTGCGTGCTTGATGTTATCTTGCCATTTGTTAATAAAATTTTAAAGAACTTTTAAAAATGAACAAGTACTTTCGGTCTTTTAAAATTAATATTCGTTCTCGAAAATGTATGCATTTCAGATTACGATAAAATTGCAGTAAGAAAATAGTATTAGTACAGTATGTGTTTTGTCACAAAGCTGTTTAGACCAAACACTAAAATAATTCACAATTTTAATTCGTAAATCATTACTTTATTAATCAATTCAAATAAATATAAATAATTATTTTTATTAAATTCAAATTAAAATAGTATTTAAGAGTTATCAATTTTTAAAGATTGAATAAATACATATATCTATATGAAATTTAAATTTCGCGCCTTTTTAACAGTAAACCAATAAAAATTCTTTTATTGCTCCGATATTTTACAGGCCATCACTTTTTTAAAGAGAAATATAAGAAACGAAAAAATACTCATTTCCGTCTTTAATTGTTATTTTATAATTTAGATAGACAGGATTTGATTAATGCACTTTTGATTACGATTTAATTAAATAAAAATACGATCAGAAACCCAGTCATTCACAGGAATAGAAACTGAAACAGTCGGCTTTAAAAGATAGACTTGAATTAACAATTTTGCAATGTCATCATTAGAAACGATCATTTTGAAAATAAAAATAAAATTACATTATCGTTAAAAAAAAATATTTAAATACAAAGTGACGTGCAATATTTATCATAACAAACTTAAAATATAAAAAATATTTAATTAATGGTTGGACCTCCCCTTAAGCGCCTTCTCAATACGTCACTGTGTATACAAAAGTATTTTTTAAAGTCGGAAGTGTTTACTTCTTACATTATCATTAAAATTAACAATTATAAATTTCAAAACAATTAATTTCTACATCAGCGATTAGAATCTCGCTCAAACACTAATTAAAAATCTAAAGTTATTTTTTGATAACAGTATTATTCGCAGCGCTTTGTTTACGCTCCTCAATTTTTCCAAACAACTCGAGATATACAAGTACATTTGAACAAACTCCACGTCACACCGTAGCCATCTCCAAAATCAAAAATATCCACTAGCAGGCACAAAACGGCCCAGCGCAACTGCCAGACGGAAGCCCCTTAAAAATCTAGCCTGCCCGACATAATAATTATCAAAGTGCTGGCACACGTGTCACACAGCTCCTATCTCGACTGCGACTAGAAAATGGCCGCCGGCCGACGTTTACACCGCTTCAAAACACACTTCGAACTCGCTCCCGTCGTCCCCGAGAGCCCAACAATCCATCCTCCGAAACAAAAAAGACACAAGCGGCACGCCAAGGATACACTGGGCAAAACTTACGGAACGAGGAGCCGCGGAGCCGAGGGTAAAACTGCCCTCCTGGAAGTCGAGCGAACGAAGACGGCCGTGCGTCTTTGGCTGGCCCCCCCACTGAACAGCTGATAGTATACGTGCACCAGACAGACGGGGCTATATACACTGAGCAGCAGAACGAGCGCTTATAGCGTCGCCAACTTCAATCTATACTGCGCTACGGCACACTGATGAGCCATATCGGCCGAGCAAGCGGGAGAGCTTGACAATTGGCCCGTGCGCCGAATCTGCGGACGCTACGTGGCCCTGATGTATCAGCCGATTATACACTGCCACAGCGCTGACAATTCGCTCTGTGTACACGCACGGCTGGGATCTAGGCGCGCGTGGCGCTACTCGTTGCTGGAAGCATGTTTCGTTTTCGGAGCAGGCCCGCCAGAGTCAACGTCTGCACGCGCGTTGAGATGGTCTACTCAGTGGCTTCGTACACATTTGCGAACGGGTTCGAGTTAGAGTTTGTATATATTGCAGAATTTGGAAGAGAAGTGATGTTCGCGTGATGAGAGTTCCGCGTTGTGCGCACACACTGCGGCACCCGTGGGGTGACGGAGCAAGTACACTTGCACTGCCCCTTGAGACTGTCCTTCGCCTCGACTGGCAGATCTCTCTCTCTCTCT
>JAPYZB010006423.1:0-16151 GCA_030522745.1 Eupelmus kiefferi | reverse complement strand
CAGACATTTCTGTCACTGATTATCCACACCCGGAAAACAACCCCTTTTTGCCCATCCTCTTATACAAACACGCCCATTCAAAAATTACTTCACACTGCGTTTCCGATTTATCGCGTTCACATTCACACATGACTTACATAAAAATGCGAACTCGCGCAGCTTCGGGAAAATATCGCCACCGATGACGCGACGGCTTTTACATCACCGCATCAATGAATCGAGCTACTTAATTTTCCGACGCTCGTTCTTCTAACCTGAGCTTACGCAAAAGGGAGGATACTTTTCCCAGCCGAGAAGGAGACAAGCGCTCGGTCCGGGGAAGCTAAGATATGCGCGCGAGAATCATGTAATATACAATTGTTGGAGGATCTAGCGTCTATGGGTATCTCGCCACCTTTTTCGTTGTTCCCAGGACGTGTCGAAAGGTGTGAGTATGTATGGGATATGAATGTGGTAGGGTCTATATAACCGTTGATCTCGGGAAGCCCTGGCTCAGTCGAGCCGTACAAAGTTCAACCGCTGTATTGTTTATACACGCGGGCATGATGAGACTGCTAGTGAGTATTTGTGCATTGGATTGTGAATATGTGGTTTTATCAGTGTTTTTTTGATTTTCCAGTGTTACTGTAGTTTTTAAATATAGTTTGAAAGAAATTTCTTGTTAGGATTTATGTTCAATTTTAATTAATATTTATTAAATTACATGTAAGAAAAAATTAGCTTACATTCAGTGTTTTTAGTGTTAAATGAGTGTATAAATTAAACTACGTTAAATGTCCTATTGTTGTAACTGTAGATTTTATATAATTTTTTTTTTCAATCCTCATTAAGAGATACAATTTGAAATAAATTTTTTGTACTAAAGTAATTTTAAGTACAATTTAAACATTTAAATTTTCAAAATTATTCATAAATTTAAAAACAATTGTACTCTAAATTGCACTTTAAAAAAGACATATACATTTAAACAACAAAGGTCCGTACCTTTTGTTGCCGAAATAACTTCAGCATTTTATGTAAATTTTCGCTATTGTCAAATCCCTTTATATATTATTACAACAGGTTAATTAAGAGCCACGGTTACTCAGTCGCGGGAGAAAATAATTAGCCGTTCTTCTAAAGGCAGTACAGAGCCGCTAACGAGATCTTTATCTCTCGCGGCAGCTGTATCTACTTCTCTCACTCTTTTTTCTCACGCATTGCGAAAACCTCATCGCGTTCCGTCACGTGTATAGGTCTGGTATACGTGTTTGTTGACTGCATAAAATTACAGTTCGCTCGGTGGTTCTAGTCAACAAAATCAAATTTGTCTTGACCATTAATAGCTTCTTTTCCAATTAGTTGTAATAGAAAATTCATTTTGATTGGTTATCTAAAGACAAGTATCGGCTAAAAATAAAGCTTATAAAACTTTGAAAATCATCGAATAATTTGTAACGCTCATGATTTTTCCAAAATTATTCTTAAATTTTAAATTGTTAATATTTAATTATAGTCTTGAAAGGGGAGATTGTTAATCTGTCCGAAACGTCGACTTTGTAATGTAGCAAAATGTAACACCAAGGTTCGCTTAAATCAATAAGAGATTTCATTTCTATACCCAAAAACTTTTCTCCAAAATCTTGAATTTTCAACTTCCCCGACTCAATCATTCATTAGTTATAAATCCACGCTATTTTCTTAAAGCTGTGTCTCGCGGTGACAGTGACACTAAGCCAAGCTGCAAGACTGCCACGAGAAGTGCATCCGCACTTTCCGCACTTTCATGCAGTACATCATGGCCATGGGGCCACGAGCTACCAAAACGTTCAGCTAGAAAGTTATGGATCTGTACCTATTCCCGTTGAGAGTCACGTTCACGATCATCAACACCATCATGAGGTGGAACATCAACACCACCATGAACTAGAACATCAACACCACCATGAGGTGGAACAACAACACCACCATGAGGTGGAACAACAACAACTCCATGAGGTGGAACAACAACACCTCCACGAGGTGTTACAACACCTCCACGAGGTGGATCAACAACACCTCCATGAGGTGGAACATCAACACGTGGAAGTCCATGCCCACGAGGAGCCGAGTTACGCGCATCATAAGGGTTCGTACTCTTTTAAATAATTGTTCAAAGATTTTCTTTTCAAAAGTACTTTTAGACTTTTAGAAAAATTATCTATAGTTTTTTCTTATTTGATGGTTTCTACTCTCAGAAATTAAGTATGGAAATGATGCCATCTTATGGGAAAAATTACTTCGTAGCACTGAGGACTATTAAAACCCTATGCATAAGATTTCTCACAGGCTGATGTAATGTTTACATTAGTATCCTGTTTACTACACCAAAATGAATGAAAAGTAGCGATAAAAAAATTTTCACGCTTTTTTCTAAATTAACGAGGTCGTAAACTCTTTTTCTAGTATCTTGAAATTGTGTTAAAAATTACTTAATATGCGCTTGTCATGTATAAATTACATAAAATAAGTAGAATCTTTTACTCAATATTAAAATTCTAAAAGTTTATTATTAGTTTATTAATTATATAATTATATTTTATAATTATGAAAGTTTTAATTTTCCGCTTTCAATTAATCAAGTATATCATTTTTAGATCAAGCCGAAGTTTCCCCAGTAGAGATTGTTCCACTTGCTGAAAATCACCAACATCACCAACCGTTTATTATTATAGCAAAAGGTATAATTATTAAATTACATATAGAACAAGGATTATAATTAGTAATTACTTGTGCATAAAATTGATTACTTTACAGTAGCTTGTAACAGTTATTTCTACAAAGATTTATTCTTTTTATTCATTTTTCATTGGATACAAGAAATATTAATTTCTCATCGACATTGCAAAAATTTGATTTAAATATCTTTGCTTAGACAATTGATGTTAGTTTTACTTCTAAAAGTAATTTTCAAATAATCCTTATTATTAATTCCAAAATGATGCTATCGTTCGGTGGTTTCAATAAATTTATTTATATGAATCTTTGTCGATAATCCTTATTATGTTTTTTTTTTCAATAAAAAATTTCAGATCCCCATGGAGTTCCTGTAAGTGTTGATCACGAAACCGGACAACATTATATTACTATAGAAGGTAAATATTTCATTCTAATAAATATGTTTTATTATTTTGTTTGATAACACACTAACACCATAAAAACATAAAATCTTAATTTTGAACCTCAGATTCTTAATGATTTCACTTTTCGATAAATATTTGATATAGATTATTTCTCTTAATAGTCTAATTTATAATCCAAAATGATTTTTCATAGTAAAATTTTATAAAAATGAATTGCTTTAGAAATCATAATCACATACATTGAAATAACTTACAAAAATAATTGATTTATTTTTTTATGATACCTGAATTTTAAAGAATAATTTATGTACAAATTATACATATAACAATTATCAATAGGTGCAACATATCATTTTTACCAAATTAATGTTTTTTCACTTCTAGTTCCATATACACCTGATGAACAGCAACATAACGAATTGCATGAGCATTCCCAGTTACAATATTATAATGATGATGGTCAACACGATCATGAATACGAATACCACTAACTACTCTTGTATGACTATTCTGAATAAGGTAAGTTACATCCCGAATTTTAAAAAGATCTCTTACATTTTAAATGATATAAAATGCAAAAATATAAAATCATACAGAACAAACTAATGATATTCAAAATCATCAATTTTTAAAGACTTATCATTATTTAATATATTAAAATAAAAAAGCACAAAATTTTAAAAATCTTTAAATTTGCTATCAATAGTTAAAAAAATTATATTAAAAATAATTAAAGAAAATATATGAAATATGGAAGGTAAAGAAATCAACACATGGTCGTTTCCTTAACCCTGATTGTTTATTTCTCATTGCAGCTCGCTCCATTTCTTCAACTTTACGCAAATATACAGACTCAATCAATTTGATGATTTACAGGCGAAAACAATTACAGATGAAATTTTTTACTTTTAAAACACTAATTAGTACGCACTATCGTCAGATAACTTATTTACAATGTAGTCATAATTTGGCTGGATTCAGTGAATCCTTTCAGTAGCTGAAACTCTATACGGGTTTTTGTATTATTTTTTTTTGTTTTTGTGTTCTCAAAGATTTAATATTTTAACACGCTTAATGAATAACAAAATATATTCGTTAAAAAGTTATTCATTCGCATGAAAATATCAAAGCGAGCTGCTGAAACAAAGTTTATTTCGGAAAACAAGCTATTTTATACAGTTTAAATCTGATATAATTTTTAGTAAAAAGAGCGTAATGTCTTATTTATATATAAGTAAAGTACATACAAAATTTTTGACACATTTTTAAACAGCGAAAATTTAAATGTTTATGATTAACTCTCATAAAATATTCTTTCACAAATTGTCAACAAAATTATAACTTTTCTTAAAAAGTTTCACTATCACGTTTATACTAGTTTGGTTTTGACTTATAATAACTTAAAATAAAATTAACATTTGATTTTAATGGAACAATTGTACAATAGATTAGAATTAAAAAGTATTCTTATAATCAAATATTTTATATGACAACATGGAACCGAAGATAGTTAAAAGAACGTAAAAGTATCGATCTGTGATACTGTAAATCTTACGATTTACTAAATACTACATAGAAGAGCAGCATTTTCATGTTTGCAAGTGAATATCGACAACGTCAAATGATCTACACGGATAAAGTTTTACAACTTTTCTATTAAAAGTCACTATAGACGTTTCACTTACATCAACCAGGCAGACATGGGCACATTTAGATTTGAAATTTCACTTCTAAATTCAGTATCTTATCAAGAAATTCACAAAAGTGACTCCATTCTAATTTTTTTTTTAAACATTTGATGCTACTGACTTTTATTATTAATTTCAAATAATTTTTTTTATATACCAAATTGATACAAAGTTTTAAAAAGATATAGAAAAATAAATTTCTAAAAATTAGTAATTTTTAATGAAATTATAATTACTTTATTTTTATTAAGAAATAACATATTTAATACATTTTGTAATTACAGTATGTACAAAGCTTAAGCAAATTTTTAAATTATTCAAATTAAATATCATAATACTGCTGTCCAAATAAAAAACACCGTATCTATGCATAGAAAAAGCCTTGTACTTACGATACTCTTAATTTGGATGGCAGAGTAAACACTATCTATGATTAAAATAGTTCCAAAACGCTGACTATTTTTAATAAATTATAAATTTTAGCTTTTTGGATCTACATAGTTATTACAACAATTAAATATTAAGAATAATTTTTTTTAACGAAATTCTATTAAAAAATATCAGTACATCTTTTCAATAATTAATAATAATTTTAGACTAATTACGGAATAGACATAATACATAATTAAAATATTTATAATTGTATCACACATTTTATTTTTTAGTAATTGTAGCATAATTTTGAAAGGAATATATCAAAGGAATATATTTAAGTCACTTTTCTGAAATATTTAATATTTGTTTAGAAAAATAAATGCAAATTAAACTCTTTGAGCTCATTAAAAAGCAACCAAAAGTGCCCATATCTAATGATAGGATAATCGAAGTCGAGTCAATCATAGCTCCAAATAGTAAAGACTCGGTGGAAAACAATTCGATAAACTATAATACGTCGCTAAATTCGTTTGGATTCTATAATTATCCTAACAGTCGCGCGAGAACTCGAAAAAAACTTCTCTCTCACTCTCCCACTCTGTCTCATCTCGCGCGAACTCGCAGGCATAAAATTTGTATAAGAAACACGTCGAGGCAATCGCCAATACGATAAAAAATCGAGAAAAATACGCCATGATCGTCGATAAGGCGATTGAGATGTGAACCCTTAATATATAATGTATATTATAGTATAGAAATATATTATATACAAGAAAATATATAATATATTTCTCTTTATATTGAAATATCGATTTCCTAAATACTAATTTACGTACGACTTCATTTGAGAAAATAACACTTGACTAGATCACTTTAATATGACTATTTTAGAGCCGTCCAGTTTAACGCTCACGTAAGCGATTTATCGCTTTTTTTCATATTTTTTTTCATTACTTTCCTATATATTTTTTCTTCTCTACTGGAATCGACGAAAGAAAGTTTTATAAAAAATAGTACGGAGAACGAATGTAAGTGTTCCTAGGTACTTCGACTGGTTTAGCTCCTCGCGTTGCGCATCTTAAAAGTGCACGTTTTTTTTCTTTTTTTTTTTATTGTGTACCGATGAAACTTGATCCCATTACGTTACGATCCAATTTTTATTGATAATGAATATCTCTAGGAAAGAATTGGTTGCTTCAGTTGCTTGAATCGAAAATGTTACAACGTTACGCGTAGAACTCCTTCTTTGGTCCTAATTCGTATTCCATTTCTTCGTTCTTATACATATCCATTATCTGAAAAAAGTACAAACATTAATTTTGTGTCGATCGATCTGGCAGCCCATACACTCATTTAGACCAAATATAAATGAGCGTAAACAATTTAACTTTAATATTTTTTATTTTTATAATAATATTGAAAGACGAATACAACTTAAGATCTCTTAATAAGATCTCAATTGCGTTATGATAATAAATAAAGTAAGATGCGGCAATTCTTGTTTCATAATAATATGGTTTTTAATGTTCTACGTTTATAATACGATATATTACTTGTACGCAAAACAATTTTGTAAACAGTTTTTTAAACAATACCAATAAAAAATCTGATTAAAAAATCAAAAACTACAACGCCTGATATCTTAATTTACCATTTCAACAATCCCATCCCAATCCAACACATCCAACTCACCCCATTCATTTCCTTTTGTACTTCCTCCAGCTGCTTCTCGTGAATGAGCTTGAGCTTCTCCTTCTCCCTGTTCTGCACCATCTGAGCCACCTTCCTCTCCTCCATGAACTTCTTGGTATTATTCTGCTGCTTCTCCCTCAGCCTGCCCTCCTTAATACCCCTCGTCTTCAGCGTCTTGTCGTTCATCACCTCCCGCATACTCTCAACCGAAAGTCTCGCCTGCCTCGCGTTCATCTCCTTGATCTCCTTCTCGTGCCTCGAATTAAGCTGCTTCTGCTGCGTGAGCTGGGCCACGGTGCAGAGCTTGCGAAGCTGGCTCTTGCGCTCCTCGAGGTGCGACTGGACCAGCTCGCGCTCCTCGCGCCGCTGGCGCTCGGCGAGCCGAGACCACTGGGACGTCTGCTCGGACACGGCTTGCCGGACTGTGGGATCGCGCGACAGCTCCGTCTGACTGCAATGCCGAAGACTGATAGGTTAGCGGCTCGACAGTTGTACTTTTCATTGACCTTTGATGTTTGCGTTTTAATGCGCGCTGGGGTTTTTTGAATCTTTTGAGGATTGGTAGGACTAATGTGCGATGGAAAAGGTTTTTGGTGCAAATGAGGTTTTTCTATTTTCTATATTGTATGTACAGACTGTTGCAGCTAGGAAGCATTAAGAAAATATGATTTATGCACTTACTTTTTACCCTTGATAAGTTTTTCTATCGCACCGCATTGCTGCTTTTGTACCGAGAACCGTTCCTTCTGATGCCTCTTTTTTAAGGACTCCAACTCCTTCTGTTGTTTTCTAGTAGTTTTTATGTATCCTTTTTCGTGCCGCAAGGTCTCAATCGTTATTGGCTCAAAATTTAGTTCCTCTACAAAAACATAAATTAAATTTAATAGTAAAAATCATCAATTAGTAAATATATTAATAAAACAAATCAAAGTTTTTACCTCTGGTGCTGATTCTGAATGAAGTTTAGAATCTCTTTCCTCTATTCCAAGCCCTCGCATTTTCGTTTGCGCAGGTGTTTCTGCCTTTTTCGAAGCTCTTGGAGCGGATAATGCATTCATGAGTTCTAAAATAAAAATATAAATTTATTAGTTTTATTATAAAATTTTATTTTTATAAATGTTATATATTTTTAATTTTTTATCCTAATGATTTTTATCAAGTATTATTACATGTGTTGAAATATTTTTATTATTTGCAGTTTGAATTTTAGATTTATTAAATATCATTAATAGATATTTGGATGTCTTACCATACTTGCAATGTATCTACTTAAATAATAATAGCAAAATGTTTTTTATTAATTTCGCGGTAAAAAATTAGTTTGTTCAGTACATCAATTTCCTAAATAGCGGGGCATTTCACTTTTCAATTTTATTAAATGAATATCTCTAAAATTACCTATATTTGAGCAATGACTTTGTGACAAGTAGTCACAGAACAAATAGTCGTCGTCTTACCAGGTGTGGGCTGTTTCTACTTACAAGATTTTAACATAAGATAATAATTCTGAATCTTTATCCAATTATTTAAAGAGGATTTGATAGACTAAAACATCAAATCATCTAAAAAGCTTAAAAAGGCAAAACTTAATTAAACAATTATTCCAATTTTCTCCAATTCCCTAATTCAAAAGTTCCTTTAACCGTCTGCTCACTCACCTTCGAAGCCGTCGGGCACGTAAATCTTGATCTCAATATTACAGAAGAGCATAGGCAAAGACATAGGGAAGAGCATAGGCAAAGACATAGGGAAGTTGGCCTCGGTCCTGAGGGCGATGTGCCGGTAGCCCGCCTGCAGGCCGTCAAGCGGCACAATCCGCTGGCCAAGCAGCTTGCCATTCGACTCGTCGTAAACAGCGAAACGCAACGCCGCGAGATCCGGCAGCACGACCTTACGGAATAAGAACGGCTCCTCGTTGTAGACGGGATTCAGACCGTTGGCCGGGACGGTGCGCGTGCGGAACTCCTTGCGTATCGTGTCTGTAGGTAAGCCGTACATCTCCACCTCGACGTACGTGCTGACCTTCTTGTCCGACAAGAATTGGCCGGCTATCACCTGCGTGGGATTATTTGGTTTGATATGTAAAGCTTGTATATGATTATTGTATTATTGTTTGATGGATGTGGAAAACTCTTGTTGATATGGCTGAATTTTTTCGAATTTACTTTTCATGCATTAATTACACTTTGAGTGAAAAATTAAATTTTCTGGATTATTGAATCTGAACTATTGAAGGTTCTAAATAGATGATATTTACTCACTTGAACACTACATTGCGTGGCGATAACACCGTCAACTGGGCTTTCTGCGAAAGGATCAAAGCTTCGGTCTGATCGCCTCATGAAGTCTGGTTTCAGTAAATATCCAGAAGATCCATTATATTCGAATTTGCCTTGATTCAGTTGCATTGGCAAGTCAGAAGTTTGAAAGTTTAATGAAACCATTTGACAACCAGCGTTCCAGAAAACCTAGATTAACAAAGTATTGAATAATAAAATAGGTTTTCTTTGTAAGGTAATTTTGAATAATAATTGACGTGATAATCATACCTGTGGCATATAATTTGATGAATCAGCACGCGTACCTTTTGGATAAATTCGGCTCATTTGGCGTTTATTATAATTGACGAATTCGATGGCCGAAGTTTTTAAATGATTCAGTCCAGTTGCCTCCGAAAAGGAAGACATATTGTGGAAAATGTTTTTTTCTGAAATAAATATTTTCCATTATTACCAGAAAATATACTTTTATTTAAACTGAATACATTTTATCGCTCATCGACCAAGAAACTTATCCCACAATAACAATCTATACAAAATTCTCCAAGCCCTACCACTAAGACTTTATTACTTATGTAAATTAATCGAAGAATCAATCCCACTAAGTACATCTGCGCGAAACCACCGCTTGCACAATCGTGCAACCAGCGCATAAAATCACTTACGCTCCGCTACGTCGAAGCCTTGGAATTTTATGGGCTGCGCGTAATTCACCATCGATGAAAGCCAGGGATGTACATTTGTCGTACTGCCTGTATAAGGCTGCGTCACGGCCAGCTCCAGACTCTCGCCCTGCTGTGACAACTTCAGCTGGCCCGTCGCTACCGCAGCCACCGGATCGTTTGCTACGTCGTCCTGACGAAAAAAAATCGCGCGTTTTTTCTTTAAGGGGAGAATATCTCTGTACTGGGGATTGAGATATACCTTTCGACTCGTCTAAGTTATATTCTTATTTTCTTTTGATTAATGATGATTGTGGTTAAGATATAAATAAATTGTCTTTGCAGTATACATTTTTGATACAGAATTGAATTTTCCATAATCATTTAATAACACTCAAGAAAATCTCAATAACTTCGACAGAGTTCGAAGTATATCTCATCCATTTGATACTAATAATAATTGTAAATAAGAGAAAAGGGCCACCATGCTAGGAAGTGACGTAAGGGTTACCTTTACCGATTGCTGTTCGACGATTGGTGTCATTGTTGGAGGCGCACTAGCATCCTCCTTGAAATCGTCCTCGATAACGAATTGACCTTGTTTGAACAGCTCGAGCTCTTGTTTTTCGACTTCCGGCTTCAGCCTCTTGTTTTTTATCAAGATTTTTCGTTTCAGCGCGCTTGGCGGTGGAAGTGGTACGCCCGGGTCCAACTGCAAAATTAATTTATACATCATTAGTATAACTTATTAAGACATTAATATCAAAACATATCTCACTAAAAGCTAATTATAAAATTAGTTATTCAAAACGAAACAATTATATTTTTCTACCGGATAGTCTTTTAGGGGCTCCTTGAGAAGCAGGTCGCCCAATACTTCGTCGCAGTATTTCGCCAATTTGTACTGTTGGGCTTTGCTGCAATGGTTCTCAAAGCTGAGAATCAGCGGGAAGTCCGTCGTAACGAAGGCCGTATCACGTATAGCGTATATGACGTCTTTGAAGAGGATGACGGTACACATGGCCTTGCCATGGGTTATGATAGGTTCCTCGTCCTCTCCTTTACCGTCCCAACAATCCAACTCGATACACCTTTTAGATAAATAGATAAAGGTTTTGTTTAAGTATTATTGTTTAAAATTTTTTTATTATGTTGATATTTGGTTTATGAGAAATATCCTTATTTACCTGCAGCCGGCTAATAAAACTTGTCTGTACATTTCTACGCTACTTTTGCCGCCGAACTGTCGTCCACTGAGGTATGTATTGTGACTGGAATTTATGTAATAATGCGCTAAAGGTTGATCCATATCCATATATACATCCAAACGATCCAAAAATACTGGTGCATTTTCATCAGACATCAGGTACCTTATGAAGCCATCTTTGGTCATCCGCCCTACAAAGAATTATAAAAGGCGATATAGAACTCTGAATTTCAAATTTTGTACAAAATTAATAAAATTTATTGTTGAATTTATTGTATTTCAACATAATTTAGTTTTTTTTTTTTTTTTGCATAAACAATAATTTTTTGTCTTCTTTGTATAGCTTATATTATTTTATTTTACCGACTACAAAGTAATCTTTTTATAATATAACAACAAAGTTGTAATATAAGTAGTTCTCTAAAAAATCTGACCTAAGAAAATTATTCAATAACTATTAGATGACTAGAGCATTTAATCTTAAAAGTGCCAACCTCGACACATTTTAAAGAAAAAAACGTTAAATACTTTCACTTAGTTTTAGCGAGATCTAAAATGCAAACTCACTTTGACTCCTAGCCGTCTCATTTTGCTCGTAGTCATTAATTATTTCTGTCGCTCTTTTTTCATCATATAAAGGATATAGAATTTCATTTAACGTCGGATCGCGTTGCTTTTCATTTAGAAACGTTATCAATTGCTCCAAATTGATAGTGTCAGCTTTCCCTTGAGTTCTGCAAAGAAGTATCATAGAATACGGTTTAATAACCTAATGGTTCTTTATATAATCAATTAAATAAACTAATTTGAATCTATTTTTTGAAACTTTGTAATTTTACGTACATCGATTGGAAAAGCTCCTCGATATCGTTTCTCGGACATATCTTATGATAAAGTGCGTAAAATGCATCAAAAGTGAAGTCATCCGGCTCTATCACATCATTCTAGAAAAAATAATAGAAATTTGCGTTCTTTGATTAAATTTGCTGATTTCTCAATTATAATGAGATTTCTTCGCTGAAATATGTAATAAACTGGCAGATATTTTTTATTCGATAAATTGCTGATGAAATTTTCAATTTTTGTTTTTCAAGGTACATTTTAAAGTCAAAATATAATACAAAGTATAAGACAGCAAAATCAATATTTTTCAGCATTTCAAAGATCAAGTTTTCTTTATATTAATTACAATTACACAGAAATCTGATTTTTAATATTTAAAAAATAAATACTCTTTATTCTGTAATTATAGTTAACATTTTAAATCTTTTATTTTTATGAAAATGATTATAGATACAACCATTTATTAGTGTACATTTATAGTACATTAATTACTTAATACAAGTACTGCAATTTTTAATGTTATATTTTTAATCTTATATTCAGTATAAAACGTTTAAAGCATAAATATGGAAGCATTTTTATAAAGTAAGTCGAAACTAAAGGTAGGCGGGCATAAATTATTTTGACTGACATTTTAATTTGGTACTGTAAACGTGCCTCTACATACACTTTGTTATAATATGTTATCAGCTCAGTTATTATGTTTAGCCTGTATTAAAGAAAAACTTTTTCAATTACTGCGAAATTTTCAATTTTACCTTGCCACTTGGTAGGCCCAGATCAGAAAGGCACTGATAAACCAATTTCTCCGTTTTTCCAGAAGCAAACGTTCTTGCTACCACTTTTACGGGGACTTTACCATTTGGATCGACCAGCATCCGAAGTCTCATCCAACTAGAAATGTAAAATAATTGATACATCATTTTTTACACAAAATATAAAAATAAGCATATTTTAAATAAAATTTTTAATTTTTGTATAGATAATAGATATTGTTTATGATAAGCTATTATATGATCTGTTACTGTGAGTTATCGAGCTGTCATAAGAAAATTATATTTTAATTTTTTTTCGTTATTGCGATATTACCAGAGCCAAATTATTATAAATTTATGATAAAATTAATTTTAGAATTTCGTATAAAATATAATTGAATGTTTTAAATCGATTGAAATGTATTTACTCGGAGCCGTGGCTGACATTTACTGGTGTTAGCAGAGACTCGATTTCAAACTAAATCGAGCTTTCAGTCACCTATTAGTGAACGCCTGATTTCACTTGGTCTCACATGCTTAACGCTTAACATCACATTGACGTAGTTGGACTTTATAAAAGACTACACTCTTGTTAGGTGATATTAGTTCAGAAATAAATGCTTTTAAAATTATTTCAATATTAGAGATACTTTTTTATCTGAAGTTAATAATAGTTTTTGATGTATATTTATAAAAAAAAATTATTGATATTACAGACTTGTAAATTGATGAAATATTAGATTCAGATTGCTGGATTTACTGTAGTATTTTTTTATACTTAATAACAATAGTATATTTATTAGTTTTTAAATTAAAACTGGTATAATTATTACATTGCTACTGTATTGTTATTCTAAAGCATTCATATATGAAAAGTAAATCACGTGACACTATTATTATACAAAATAAAAGAAAACTCAATTGAAGACAAATTTTTTCTACAGAATAAAAATAAATAGATTATAATGGTAGGAGCTGCAAACTCATTGCAAGTAAAAATAGAATATCGTAAAACATTTAAAGCTGGGTTCATCTATTTTAGCATTTTTCAAATCTATACCTCTTTCTATTGATTTTTCAAATAGAATTTATAGAACGTGATATAGAATATTTTGCATTTGCTAATAAAATTTCTTTTCTACAATCTTGCATAAATTTTAAATACTTCAATAAAAATTCATTGACGAAAAATACAAAAAATTATTTAATATCGACAAAAAAAAACTAAAAACTGTGACAAATCAATAACACATAAAATCTCAATACACTACAATACTAGATTCTAACAACCAGCCATTTTTAAAGCACTAATAGAGATGACAAGCATAATGTTTACGTAAATAAAAAAAAAACATCCTCCTACACCAATAAAGTACGAGGCGGGTCAAGAAAGCACAATAATCGAATATTTGTCTCGAGTGAGCTTTAATCCCAAAGCGCGCTCGTGCGCTTCGGCTAACAGCACAGACAGACACACATACAGGCGCGCGCTCTAGCGCCCGCACCTCCCTTTGTCCAAATAAATTGGAAGAGTGAGGGTGGACGCGCGAGATACGCAAGTTAACCTGTATACACATAGAGCGAAGTTATAAACAAAAAAGAAAAAAAAAAGAAAAGAGATAGAGAGAGAAAGAGGAGAAGGAAGAGAATAATAATAAAAATAATGATACATAAAGCGTAGTGCGTGCACACGTGGACATAGTAAATTGGATGACGATTGTAAACTCACTGTTTCTTTAGGCACGTCAGCGGGCAGACATTGTTGGCTTTCACGTTATGTGTAATAGATCGTATGCCGTCCAGCCATGTCTGCAATAACGTAATGACGTTATTATAATGGAAACCGGAAAATCACATACATAAGAGTGTGTATACAAGCTGACCAAAAGTATCTGAAAAATTTGAGAGTTTTGATTTACGTTACGCTGTTTCGTTATTGATGTCGGTTTGCGAGTTTCAAAATTGACGTTCGAGTATATGTTCAAGGTAAATATGTTTTTAATAGGATATTTCGAAATTCGCGTTCCGTAGTTTTTGTCGAGCATCTTGACGAGATTTTTCTGTTAATGAACTTTGCTCGTCACGGAAGTTATTATTCTTACCTTCCTTTAATATCTTCTTTCGAAAAAAGAATATGTATTTTTTTCTGAGTGATTTTAAAAAAAAAAGTTTTATTTTTAGACTATACTTATTTTGATATTAGTTGAAACTCTGCTTGGCTTCCTGATGAATGAAACTTATTACCATGTATCATTAAAAGAATCGTAGCAACTTAATTGAAATGTTACTTATATACAGCATAGTAAAAGTCTATAATCAAATCAAGTACTCTTTTTAATTTAACAGTTGAAGAGTTTAAGACAACAAACGGTCAGCTTACTTTATCAATTGATTTTAAAAGCCATGTTATAATAATTAATTAAAGGGGTCATTTCAAAAAGTATGATGACAGTATGTTGCTCAAAGATTTTTAATTTTTATACTCGACTTCGTATTTTCAAAGTATATTTTTTTCATTCAGATAAAAAACAAGTAATAGACGTCTTGTAAAACGCATAAAAATAACTTATCTCTTTTTTCATATAATGTTGGTCTCTCAATACACAAACAATTGATAATTCGGTGACAAATAGTGCAAAGTGCAAAAGAAATGAAGTGAAACAAAAGGCATAAAATAAAAGTGCATGAATAAATGCCGACGACGCCGTCGTAAATTATCCTAATAACCCGTAGCTCAATGATGTCATTTATTTGCATATTCACACAAACATACAGACAGATTCTTTTCCTTTAATAATACACGCGTGTGTCAACTTTAGCCGGCTCGCGGCGATTTCACATACTTTATAGGTTCGTAAAAAGCTGTCTTTTATGGGCTAGAGAGATGCGCGGAGCTCTCTACGCGAGGCTTCGCTGCGAAATTGACGAGGGACACGATGCGACGCTCGGTTTATATCTCTTTTTTTTCCTACGATGAAATAGCCTACGTGAGCTAGTCGTATTTCATTTGGCGATAGATAATTTTGAGATTTACGATGAATTTTTCAGTTTCCTTTAGCGTTTGTAAAAATGTCATGTTTACGGAAGTACGTACGGTTAATGGCTCAACTTAGCGGAGGAAAATTTAGTTAGTATAATTAAATTGAATTAGTTGTAATGGGTTGCACAAACCAAACTAAAAATTGTAGAAAATTAGGAATAAGTTTGTTAATTTAGAGTATTCAAGAATTACTTCCTCAAAACTTTTGTGCTAGATTGTTTACGAGAATCAGGTAAAGATCATATTAAGTAAAAATCAGGTAAAACAAATTTAATGTTCAATGAATAAATGACTTCAGTTACTAAAATATACTACTTGCAATTAATGATTTTAATCACGTTTCATTGCTATCTTTTTCAATAATTTATTTAATTTTCTAAAGTATTGTGGAAACACGTTTTGTGCTACGTAGATGTAAGTATATTGCACTAAAGTTATGCAAGAACACGTGCAACAATATTTGGAAGGAAAACAACATTACGTATTCTTATCCGTAATCATAGATTTTC
>JAPYZB010006421.1:0-10099 GCA_030522745.1 Eupelmus kiefferi | reverse complement strand
CTGAGTGAATACATATGATTTTTGTAAAAAAGCACCCCTTCATTCGCCCACGCAGAGTGAAACTATTGGGGGTAGATTTTTCCCTTCGGACTGGAACTAACTTAATATAATAGGTAATAGTAAACTTTTAAGATTATTATAATTATTTCATATGCAAATTTATTCGTTCTGCTAAAATTTTAAGAAGAAACAAAATTTATTTTAATTTAATTTAGATTGAAGTATCTTATTTCTTGTAAATGTATTATTTTTTTTTTACTTTTAACATTATTATTTGCATCATTCAATTTTTCTAAATAATTTTTGGATTTTGGTTTTGCTAACTGGTTATCATTTTCTAAAGAATCAATATGAGCTCCATATTCATATTCATCTAAAATATGATTTTCGATTCTTTTGTTTAATACTCCCAATCTATTTTGTTTTTCTCTATTATTAACTAAAACAAAAGTGTTTTTCACCGGATCCCATTGCATTTTATTGAGAAGCTATGAATTTAGTTTCTATCTGAAAAGAATTTTTCAATATTATTTGTAAATAATTATTTTCTTTATTAATAGAACAAATAAAATAATTGAAAAAATTAAATTATATTTCTATGAAAATTTTATACAATTTTAATCTTTTAATTTTCAAAAGTTTCTGTCCAAAGTATATTTAGTAAAGCTAATAAAGTTTTAGAATCTTTCTGCATACAACTGCAATCAACATATAATTGATTATGAGAGAATAATAGTCGTTTGATGTATAAACCCACTTCATCAAAACTTTGACCTTGTGATTTAACGATAGTTATTGCAAATGCTAGTATGATAGGAAATTGTTTTCTATACATATTGAATAGCAGTGAAGAGGAATTTCCAGTGTTTAATGTTATTCGTGGTATAAAAATTTTATTCTCAATGTTTTGACCACTAATAATTTCGGCTTCTATATTATACTTAAGTAATTTAATTATTTTTAGTCTCTTACCGTTACACAAACTATCATTTATGCTTAAATTTTCAATTAACATAACGATCGCGTTAATTTTCAAATTAAATTCATGAAATGGAAGTCCTTCTTCGCGGATTTTCTTTAATGTTTCTATGGGATAATTAACATAAATGTTATTATCTGCTTCTTCAACTCCTTTATGCAAAGCATAATCAATGCTAGAGTATGTTGTAATTTCACTGTCGAGTAATTTTAATACTTTATTGTTTAATACATTTATATCATCGTTATGTGAAGCTAGAATAACTTTATTTTCGTTTAACGAATTATTAATGTTACCATAAATTTTTGTACATACATCATCAGTTTCCCATTCACTCAGTATTTCAAACGTATTAATTTTACTCTCACCTATTTGTAAAAATAATTTTGAAAAGTTTTCATTCTTAGATCGTAAATTTTGTTTTAAACTTATAATATTGAATAATGGCCAACAATATAAACATTTTATAGTTTCTTGAATTATTGTATCTCTGTATCCGTTTTTCATAACCGGTAAAATTTGACGAAAATTGCCACCGACTATTATCAATTTACCCCTAAATGGTAGATCATTATTACATATATCTTTTACCAACAACTTCCAAAACTTTTTTTGGAACCATAGAAACCTCATTCGTAATTATACAATCTGGTTCACGTAATTTTCTTTTATCTAATTCTAATTTTTAACATGCAGTTTTAATGATACTCATATCCAAAGGTAAATGTTCTATGACTCATCATACCCTTAGATAATAAAATGGATGCAATTCCAGTCCAAGCCATAGATAAGAAATAAAATATTAAAGTTATGTTTAAAAATATTTTACCTAAACGACCAGGACTTTCAATAAAATAAATTTTATTTTTATTATTTTATTATTTATTATATTATAATTATAATTTTATTTATATATAATTATTTCTTCAAAAATAAATTTTTGATCACTGTTTAATTAATTCTTCCATCATTAAAATTTAATTTATTTGACATAATGCTCTATTTTCTTTATCTTCCTTAAAATCTTCTATGAAAAATACTTTAAATTTTTCCTATATATTATCATAGTGGATGTCCTCATTTAGTAAAAACCATGTACAGTCGATTATAAACAGTGTCTATTATACGATTTAATACTATTATTAAGTATTTCAGCAAAAATCATGGTATTCAGTAGATACTTCAGTAGACTCTGAGCTTGTGGCTTTTGAGTACTCATACCAGAACTAAACTTCAGGCAAAGTTTCAGCCAAATTGGTGACCCGGATCTCATGGGCTCTCCTGGTAAGACGCATAATTTCAAATTTAAATAGCTCTCGATCTCGATCTGCTTGCTCCCACTCTCCCCGCCTAACAGCACTATACGCATACTGTGATATATACATTTTATGAAATACATGACAATTTTCATTGAAGCGTACAGATTTCATTTTCCAGTTTTACTATTTTTTATTATTATTAAATTCACAAATTCTAAAATTTTATTGCTATACATACAAATAATTTCCCAATATATATTTATAAACTCGTCGTTGTACAATTCACGAATAAATGGTTTTTTCCATTCATATTTTTCTATTAGCGTATCTACACTCATTAAAACTCTGTTGCACATAAATTTTAAATCATCTTGCGATGTACATTTTACAACTTCTTGAAGATGGCGTCGCTCAAATACTTCAACTTCCGTTTCATACACCACTTTAACTTTTTTTCAGCAAAATGCGATGTGCATTGGATTAGTGGTGCTACAGCGTGCCTTATGTTATTCAGATATTCAAGCTGTTTAGTTATACATTCATCCGATTCAAACAAACGGTCAAATGTAACTTTCTTCAATACAACACTTAGGCGAGGCCTCTTTGTTGTAGGTTTAGATCCAGCTGCTCGCACTGGCCGATGATCGTCTTCAATCTCTATTGCCTTATCCAAGTGACTAGTGGTAAATCGTAAAATCCATCCATTGCCATCAGTTTTCTGATCTCCGAGTTCGATAGCGTTTCCATTTAAATAATCTTCGATATCTGGGTAATTGAAACTAAATTCTTTCCAAGCTTTTGCGTCAAACTGAACGTCAAATTGATCTAATACAAGTATATTGGCAAACGGTTCAATATGAAAATGGTTGTCTAAGTCGCCACAATACTTCAATCCAATGATAGCTACAAGATTTGTTGAGCTCGTATACTGTGTTGTACGCGAACGGTAGGCGAGTTTCACTTTCAAGAGCCATCGTAGCAGACTATTATGAAGCTTGGACAATTGCTTGAATGAAACTGATGTGGAAAGAACGGCTTATCTGATTCTTATACTCTTTTGATGATAGACTTGGTGGGAGATAGTTGACGAATATAAAATTACAAAGTCAAAGCGTACGTGGCTGAAACTAAGTGAAATGTAAGACAGTGCAGATAATGCTTACGTAGCAGATCACATTACAAAAGTACGATCAAAGAATGTTTGTTTTAAATCAGCAACATTTTAGCACTACAGTTTTGTAAACGTCTGACGATGCATCCGCCGTGTCCAATGAAGTCATTGTATGGATTCTCCATTTGAAGGTTAACGTAGTTTCTTACTATAGCATCGTTTTTCGTTGAATAAGCAGAAAAATTATTAAGAAATTTGTCGAAACCTAGACCTTTACTCATGTAATCTATAAACATCATACAAAATTGTCCGCACACGTCAGACGTATCACTTTGGAGCTGATCTTGGTTCCAACGAAATGTTTGCAGTGTTTTCGCAAACGTTGTATATGATTAGGTACGAAAGGTGGTATTTTATAACTATCGAAATAATATCCGATACCCGACTTATCTACGTAGACAGCGACCCAATGCATGCCTGGCTTTTTATGATCGTCGATGTTGAATATAAAAGCTGTAAGGTTCGTCCACTTCCGAGGTATTTGATCCGCAAGGAACACACCCACAGTATGTGACAAGATCCGAGATAGATTCTTCAAAACCTGTAGACTGTTCATCGCAAAGCTGTAGAGGCAGTTGGAAACTAAATTCGGAATCTGAACTTTTCTTGCGGTTACGTAGCTAATTATTTCAACACTGAGCATTATTTAAAACGCAGCTGAATTTTAAACAAACATCTTTTACAGCGTGATAAATACAATATCTGTCGCTCCGTGGTAAATTGTCACTTTTATTTTCCACGCACATAAATTTTATTAGCTTTTTTGCCCAATTCTCAAGGATTCTGATACAGCACTTTCTTCGTCACACCCCTTTCAAAGTAGTCGATTTCATGATGGTGTCTAGTTAGCCAATTATTCTGCCTTCTAATTTCTTCTGGTAAAGAGTTTATACAATTCATAGGATCGACGATCCAGTGCGCGATAAAGTCGCCATTTAGAGCTACAACGGTCACTTCTTTTGGTACGACACAATTCCTTCGGTCTTTGAAACACTGAAAATCGACTACGATATCCATCGTGAAAGATTATTGACTTGAGCAAAGACGTGATGCTGACTGACTCAGCCACATTTTTCAGCCTTCAGTATATACGTGAAGCAGCGACATCTACAGGCTTTCATCCGCTTTAATCGACAATGACTTGACGTGACGCGTCAATTTCCAAAATATTTTCGTATTTGGCATACATGATACAATTAATCGTGTTGTGTAATGGATCATCGAATAGAACGTTTATTTGAACACTACCTTGTTTAATCAAATTCCAGTGCGTGCATTCGTTAGCCGATAAATCAGGAGTTAAATCGAATGCAAAGAGGCAGAATCCTTGTGGATCAGCTTTTCAGGAGATGTTGTTACCCTATTTCAAAAAGTATACACCTGTCCCCGAAAATGAAGAGTGATAACTATCCACGTCCAAACTTTTAGTTTTGAAATCTGGTTGTAAAGCCTTTGAAGGTACTTGCACGCCATCCATATATAGGCAGAGGAAATTAATGTTTAGATTTTAAAAATTAAACAGGTTCAACTTATAATCACCATTGGAAGCTTTGTTATTAACAAAACCGACGATAATCCTTTTAGGTAATTGACCCAAGATTATAATATCCAATGTTTTACCATGTATAACGCTATGCATTGTCACAGCTTTAACTTCTACTCTCGTGAGAGGATACTTTGCGGTCGATCTTAAAAGGGCTTTTGCATGAGCTAAAAGTACACCAGGACTAATTTTTACACGCCTAACTAGCAGATTAGCCTCCTCAATGTGCTCAGAAAAAGAACCCGTTGGATCCATCAGCGAGAAACTGTCGCGAGACCTACCAAGCCGTACTCTCACATGAACACCATTTAAGAGAAGTTTATCTTCATTAAACACATCAGTGTGTAGGTGACTAATCAAGTCAACAGATTTTTTAATACTTAAAAGGTTTCTTCTTGCAACAAGACCCTCATTATCGCCTTCAATGCTGTCCATTTTTCCTGAAGTGTCGTCGTACCACAAGGCAGATGTGAGATGAGATTTTTTTGCAGCGGGTCCGTAATTGAGCAGAGTTTTAATGTAAGCTCTGTAAGCGTATGCATTATTCGGTGGCAACACAGGTTTTTATTGAAAAAAACGTCTACTTGATTAAACAAAGAGTGCATAAAGTTATTGACAGGTCCGGCTTTCTTTACTGCAGTTTTTGCCGCATCTGTATAGTCAGCTTTAGTCACGCTGGATGTTAAAGATACTCTCAATTCAAGAATAGTATGAATCAAATCAATGTATTCGTTACCGTTTCCAGATATCGTAAATTCTATCAGTGAGTCGTCGCTTAATGATGAAATCGGCTTGTATTGAAACTAATGCGAACCTTCGATTATTGTCTGTGTAGGTGAAGTAACAAACAACGATAGTTCCGATTTTAAACACTCACAAGACTGTTGATGTAGAAACGCTATTTTTTATTTTTATCCAAAAATATCTCTTGTTGTTCTCCTTTTACGCTTACGGCTTTTAATCTGCTTCTTCTTCTTCTTTTTAGCCTTTGTTACGCTTCCGCTCTTACGCTTTTGAGGTTTTGTTTTACGGCTTGTAGATCGTTTCAATCTACTTACATGTTTGTGTCGCGTCTTAGCTTCCAGAAGCAACTGTACCAGATCGCTTGGGCGGAGCCTTTTATAGCCTGACCCCTCCATCAGTTTATCTAATTTTTCTTCAGCCTTTCTCTTTAAATTCTCACCAGATTCTCTCACGCAGTTTCGAAATGATTCTCTAATCGGTGTATTCTGTGTTGTCACATCAGACATGATATTCATGCTCTTCTGGTAAGAAGAGATAGTACACGTCGAAAAATACCGGCAAGAAAAGATCCAATCCCACCGTGTCCTCGTACATAGGGAGAGCCAAGGTAAATGCGGCCTACCCCACCATCGCTTACTCCCCCTCCAACTTGCATTGAAAAGTAGCTTTCGTTGTCAGCCATTTTTTTGCAGTTGCACTTCGCTTTCTGCCACTTCCACTGGCTACAGCAAGTTCCACCTCCGTTTGTGAAACACCCAAAGGAGGTAATAAATCGGAAATAGCGCGCCAAACGCGATCCCTTGTGGCGTCATTCAGGAGCTCGACGATACTTGCGCCATCGATTGTAAGGCCACCTATAGTCACGCCACCGCTACTATTCCACGTAACATCATCGAAAATTCTTAGAAAATGTATGAGCTGTCCAGCCATGTGACGATATTTTTGGGTAATTTTTCCAAGCAGCCTTCCGTCGATTCGATCCTCCAGCTCTTCGAGTGGATTTACAATCATCTCTTCTTCTTCTTCTTTTTCTTCTTCTACGCCACGTGTGTTCCTCTTATCACTATACATTTTTAAATCTTTGACCGATTGATTGGCATTGTTAAAATGTATATAGCGCTGCAAAACTTGGCGGTATTGAGTCCACTTTTCACGCTCGTCTTTACACGCACTCGAGTTTAAAATTTCATTCATTTCGACATCGAGCCTACTCATTACAGTACCAGGAGTTTGGACAGATTTGAACCCCTTATTGTTGAGGAGCATTTTGACTCTTTCTACGCTCTCGTGAGGTAGCAACACAAGTTATCTCGCATGCTCTATATTTAACTTCTTTTATTATTGACTTATAAGACTGCCCAAAACTGTTCCCAGCAGAGGGGCCAATAGGGCTGGTAAGAAACCATCTCGTTGAACGATAATCTTTTTCTTGGACAAACTCACGCAAGTTTCAGACAATTTTCGAAGTATTCTAGCGTGTTTGCGCAGTCGAGACTTGTGAACTTTACTGAGAGGCACGTTACCACACAGAATGTTTAAAGAGCACTCGCAAATTTGTTTGACTAGCTTTGCGTCAGCGTTTTGCAAAACAGCTTTACGCTGATCGTCGTTTAAATGATACAGAGCTCACAAAATGGTTGCGTCTTTGTGACCAAATGGGCGGCAAGTTTTCGGCGCCATTACAACGATACGTCCGGAACTTGATTCGTAGCGTCTGTACCTTTTATACTTTTCATTGAAACGTAAACACACTGCTCCTCTTCGTCGTCGGAAAAATTAAAGTTCGAAATCTACAATTATCAGGCGTGTCTTGTTTTAGATCTAATAAAAGGTAACCGTATGGTCACGAGGTGGCGTCCCAATACGCTTCCTGTAAAAAACGTGGATCTTCGGGGCACAACTGATTCGAGAGATGATGTATCTGAGCTCTATCGCGCAAATTTCTGAATAACACAATATATTGCGAATTTAGAGATATATCGCGCTGGCCTTTACCCTAATGAACGATATTTTGCGCTATGAAAATGACACTTAGATTATTATGATGGCTGCCTTTGGTGAACAGATTAACTATCATACCTCCGGAAGATGATGATTCTCGCATCAGGTCGTCGATAATAATCAGTTTTGGTCGTGGGTCACTTGCGTAATCAGAGCTCTGCGGCACACCTTCGCGAAATTCAATATCTTTTCCCAACTCTCTGTAAGCAGACTGCCACTTGGCGTAATGGACAATTACACGGTCAAAGCTTGTACTGCACATACGACCAATATTTTTTTAAATCTTCTCACAAACACTGTTTTGCCACATGAAGTTGGTCTACTTAGCAAACACGTAAAAGGATGTCTCCACTGTAGAGCCATTATTCAAATACTGATGTGATGAATGTATAGTCACTCTCTTCATGCTCATAACTCCTCCCCAATACCGAGGAGCTCGTAGCCACGGCGGGGGCCCCGCGCGCCGCCCGCTAACAACTTGCGTCTAGCGTCACTGTCGCGCTCGCGCATGCGCCGCGGAACGAGCTCCTTCCTCCCGCAGCGTGTAAAGAAGCTAATGAAAGAGCGTATAGTGATCGAAAATACCCCACCAATGGTATAACGCTCAACTAACGACCCTGATTGTAACGGTGCAATTTTTTTCAGTACTTAGCTGTCTTTGTAACCTTACGAATAACTTTTTTCTAACCCGATGAATCTTCGTTTACCGTAAACAGGTTTGCATGTCTTTTTTTCTTCTAGAGCTACGACATCGTGAAATTCGGTACGTCTGATTGCTGATGAGGTTAAAATTATCTCGCTCGTATTACCGATTATCATTTCAAGTATATTTTCCAAATGAACTTTTTTAATATTTGCGTAATTCAGCCTAGTACCTTTCACTTTGCACACACAATGTTCACATCCGTCGGGTGTTTTATACTTGTAAGCATAAAATTTTGGACCGCCAAATACAAACGATGTAATGTAAGTACCTACACCCTTCTCAGCCAATTCGTCCGTAAGATCATCAAGCATAGTTCCAATCGGTAAATCGCGCTCATCTTCCTTACTAATATAAAAAACAGAATCTGTATCATAATACAGAACTCGGGGTCCTAATTCATTTAAATAATCAAATAATTTAAGTCGCGCTTGAATTGTCGTAAAGGCGGTAATGACGACACTAGTCGAACAAGATGGCGTGTCAGCTTCGGTTCTGTATCTTCATGAAGCTTACAGTGTATCATCGTTTACAGGTAAGATAGCAGTCACTTCAATTTCGGTGCTGGTTAATAATTCCATTAATCTTTTCGTCTGCGTGACCACCTCAGTTCTGGACATATTGTCTCTTCGACCCAGCTTACCCCACAATGAGTTTAAACAGAGTTTTGCCACTGATGTTAACCCCGCGTTTGATTTTATATTATTTTTATCGAGTAGAATTCCTTCGCTGCGTTCAAAGTTTTTAATATAAGATTCTTTATCCTCCTCCGACGTGCAATCAGGTGGATACCCTGATGCTTCTGTTTTTTGTTTAAAATATTCATCTTATAGCCGCTAAAAATGCCACCAGTCCGTATTGCTGGATCATACCATGTTATTTTGTATTGCCATATCTCGTAAATTGATTGAATAATGTACCCCAGTTGTACAGCCTTCTTTATCTCCTCGGATACCCAAGTACTTCGTAAAAAGCGGTCTTTCGGATCCTCGTGAGGACAATCGACCTGTGGATTGATACACGGATACCCTCGATTAGCCCTTTTTCTCTGCAACGGCCGCTATGCTCTATTGCACGTCGTAATTCGCCATGCTCCATCCAATATAGCCATTTCAAAGCTTTTACCGACTGGTTATCTACAAATTTGTAACCACCTGCTGGTAAAATTCCGATTTGATTATTCTTTAAAAAAATTTTCCTGTACACGCGCATACACGTTGAAGATATAGGCGTGCACTCTTCGAACGTATCTACTCCAAATTTCATAAAGTTTTAACGAAATGCTAAACAAGCTAACCTTAAAATGTTCACGTCTTGTTTGCAGTATTTGATCATTTCTTCTTAAAAATTAAAAGTATAGCCTGCATCCGTTTGTGTATTGTATCACTCTATAAACTTTTCTCTGTCTTTACAGAGATGAGTGGGGAGATTGACAGAGACCGGGAAAAAGGTGACGCCGCGAAAGTGCGCCTTGGGGTGCTGCCGCCTTGCGGTTGAGCACCGAACTATACACACAATTTTCAGGGGCAGCGGAGTGGGGAGACCCGAAGAAGAGAGTCAGTGGCCACGAGCCGTCAACCCACCGATGCTCGCCCGAACGTGCGTTTAAACACAAAGCGGCCTGGCGGAGTAGGCTCTTGCAAGTATTTTTCAGCGGCTACCTATATACCCAGTAATATATACCTATATATATATATAT
>JAPYZB010006415.1:0-12700 GCA_030522745.1 Eupelmus kiefferi | reverse complement strand
AATTCATAATCGTTTATGCTCGGGGATCCGTTTCCGTCTACGCTCTTGCAAGTACAGTTGTGAGAAGTTTGGATGAACTGTAGGAAGGCTCCTTCAAGATAATAAGCACAATAAATAAAAATGTACTGTTTTAATTTTTTTTTTATCACTTATAAATCTCTCAATGAGAAAAAGTTTATATTTCATTTAAGGTTTAATTGAAGCATTAAATGTTTAATTTAATCAATTAAACTTTTGTATCTATAAATAAATTTTTTACTGAGTGATATCTTTTATAAATTAATGCGCTACTTTTATCAATAAAATAATTTCTACTGTCTATGTACTTACGTAATTTTTACAAAATGTTATAAATAAAAATAAATTATTACAATATACAAATTATTGATTTCAAGAACATAAAAATTAAACAGAAATATTTTTAGATTTTCATCGACCAATCGTCCATCATTATTATAAACAGCAAATCAATCCCCACCGCAAACAAAGCTTACCAACGATCCTCTTCCTCAAAAAATCAAATTTATCCGATTCCACATCCTTGGCCGTCATAACCAGCTCCTGATCTATCAAGTCTCTCAAATTATCCGCCGGTCTACAGTCGTGACTCTCCACTGCACTTCTTACCTAAAAATCTTGCTTGCAATAAAAAAACACACCTCCCACCGCAAAAAAACCCCAATCCCCTCAACCAACCTTCAGCAGTATCTCCATCCTACATCCCTCACCGAGCACCTGCACCGGATGGCTCAGCTGCTCGTAAAGGTCAAAACAGTCCCGAGCCGCCTGACACTTGAGGCTCAGCATCTCAACAACGCGGCCCTTGCGGTCGAGCCAGCGCTGGGGCTGACAGTGCCTAGCCAACCAGTGCACCCTTATGCGCCTGGCTCTCGACTGCCGAGCCCCCAGCATCCGCTGATCAGCTGATAGGAAGGCTCGCCGGCGTTCCTCGAGTGCTCGGAGGGCTCGGCAGCGAGGAGCGTCCGTGGGGACGGTTTTGCCGAGCTCGTTTTCCTCGAGGTTGACGATCAGGGCGTCCATGTCGGTGAGGGTGCGGGGGTCGTTGACAGCTCGGCAGTCGGACAGGTAGCGCTCTCTGAGTGAGGATGGACGTTTTTTAGGAGTAGTAGGTGGGTTTTGAGTGCAGTGAGGGGTGGAGATAAGAAAATTAATTGATAGAAAAAAATTCTCGGAGTAACTTGATGAGTCCTTTTTTGAAAATCGAAGACTGCTTTTCAGACTTAAAAGCCCTTTATTCGCGTACAAAATTCATACTTTCCGGAAAGCTGTTATTTATAGGGATATTGCATAGGTGTTAAGTGAAGCTTTACTAAAAAAACTACTCGACTGATACACTAATATACCAGATGAGATATCAACTGTAATTATTCCAATTAAATGAAAGTCTTGAAAAGTAAATTAAACATATATTATGTAGATACGTTTTTTCAAGTTGCGCCTTTGTTTATACATTTTTTCCGGTGAAATCATAACTGTTGTTTTTTATATTATTTTGGCATTGAAATTTTTATTAAAGAATAAGTCTCATTTTTGGAAAATCATTTTTCAAACTTTCTAATTAAGTTCTAATATTAATGAATACGTTTATTTATTTTCTCAAATGTTAGATGTATTTTTGGTTATAAATTCGTTAACCCTTTCAGTTATACATTTATAGACTTGAAAACTCTGGTATTGACTTACAAATAATTTGGTTGGATATATAAGAGATTTAAGGATCGTAGTGGTCCCGCTGTAACTGAAAGGGTTAAGTTGATAAATTTACGAAAATAAGACTTATTTAGTTATTTCGGGAAATCAAATCCTATACTACAGATATACCAAAATAGTAGTGATTAAAATAAAGTATGCTTTCAATTACTTTAAATTACTAATATTTTGATTACATAAAAAACAATATAAATCTTATTTCTGTTCCAGTTCTCAAGCTTTTAGAAGAACGTGTAAAGTTTCAAATTGTTAAAACATTATTATATTATTCATATAAAAAGATTATTTTAAAAGTTAATATCAATACATTTTTTTCAATAAGTCAATAAATGTAAATGCCCTAGTTTTTGATATAGTGATTCTGTTACATAAAATTCTACACGAATTAATTAATTGTTTAAAGAAATTTAAACAGTTTTTCGAGACTAAAATCGTTTTGCATGACAAAACAATTAATTATTATTTGTGACTTTCTATTAGAAATCATTCTAAAATAATTTAAATTATTAAGAATAAAAATAAGGTATATAGCAACATATTTTCGAATAATTAAATTAAGTTTAATTAATTAAGTTAATTAAATAAATATAAAGAATAAATAATAAAATTCCAAAAATGTTGGCGCTTCCCAGAATATATGGCTCATATTTACTCATCCACTGTATTATCAACGCCAAATAATCCAATACGGAAGATCCCCCGATTAAATTATTTTTACTTGACAAATAATTTACCCAACTATTATTAAACTTCACAATGCCAATCTTATCTACGTCAATCTAGACTCTAACAAAAGAACTACTTAAACACCCAAATCACTTGCGCAATCATTCGATCAAAAGCTCAAACCGCGTCAATTACCAATAAAAAAAAGCGAATTCCGCAAAATAATCTTCCTCCATTCAATCCCAAATATTTAACTCAAAGCCGATCATAATATTTACTCAGCCAGGCGAGCGCGCACGTCCAAATACACAAAACAACGAAAGCCGTCAGCCTGAAAAGCATGTCACCTGCGCTCCCGATATTTTTCCTCGTCTAGCTTGTCGCACTGCTCTCGCAGCTCGCGGTACACTCGAGCGCACTCCTTTATAGATTTGATAAATCTATAAGCTCTGTAGCATCTTTGAATGATGCGCGCGCTGCGCCCGACATCCGAGACTTGGATTTCACTGAAGGTCTTGTAGGGCAGAATGTCGCTGTACTTGTCCAATACTGGAGCGATGTAGCAGTCCGGGCTGGAATAAAGAGCGATTTAGAGTTCGGTAGCGCGCGGGTTTAATGATACAATGGCTTTTATTGTTGTTAGTTATTTTATTTTTATCCGGTAATAGCAAAATTATAATTTTTATACAATTCGCTAGTACTCAACAGGTTTACGCATATATCGTTACAAAATTACTGTCTCGCGTCAATGAAAAGAAAAGAGCGTACTGCTTTAATAAACAACAATCATCGCATCCTACAAACCATAAACCAACGATACTCCACTTAAATCTCAATCGCCTGCAATTTCCATACATCGATTACCCGGTGCTTTAAGACCGCATGGACAACTCACCGCCACATCTGCGTGGCCCGCGAGTAAGGCAGCTGAATCTCTTTGTCTTTTTGCGTGACCGTCTGCACCTTGCGGTTGCACGTTAATTCAGGCGGCACTTTTGGTTTGCGCGGTCCAGTCTGCGAATCGCCGTTCAGAAATTCCTGACCAGTGACCTTGTGTCTCCAGCCGCCTAGATTTGGTTTCTTCATCAATCTTCGCTCTATAATCAGCATGGCTGGGCCTTTTTTCTCTGGACATTCGATTTGGAAATTCGACGCGCTAGGCATTGTTGTTAAGCGACACGGATTTTCCATTGTTGTTTGATTGAGTAAACGAGTTAGGTTTAACCTTTGAATGTTACGGTATTGAAATTGAAATGAAATGAAGTTTGTTGCGAGTGGTGAATGTGTGCGGGTGAGAAGACGATTTGCGATTTTGCGAAGTTTTGAATTCTCGACACACCGCTGGTAAAATACAGTATTTTATAGTTTTTCTTTTTTTTTGGATTTTCGAAACTATATCTACAAGTGAGCGATGAGTAAATTCTTTTTGTACACCGTAGACGATTCAGCACAAACACAAACATACTGTATTCTAAAAACGATTTTTTTTTCTTTATTGGATAGAACCAAAAACGGCTCCGAGAAAAGAAATAAAAATAAAAATTTGTACATCTCGTGAAATAGGTTCGGAGGACCATTTGCGAGGGAACAGTTGATTGCTTTCCCTCCAAAGAAGCCTCGTTTTAAAAAAGGAGCGCGCGCGCGTCTTTGTCGGCTGCGCTCCAATCAACTTCATACATAACTACAATGCCTAAATATATTTACAAACTTAGTCTTTGAAAGAAAATCAAACATTTGAGAAAGTCTTTTTCGCGAGACGTCCTTTAACAATCGCCTAACTAAATCTTACATCAACAATGAATTTTATATCACTTGTTATGAGCTTTTCATATATTTCTTTTCTTCTTAGATTGTCAGTTTTGGTAAGTTTTTTTTTTGCACAATGTACAGCGAAAAGTTGTCGATTTCTGAGGATAATATGTTGAGGACCAAGGAAGACGAGCTCGTGTCCTGTATAAGTGGCGACGAAAATACGAAATCGAGTTTTACTCAGCGTTATCTTTCTTTCTTTCCTTTTTCGACTAAAATAAATAATTAACCAAACGAAGCAAGTATAAAACAATATTGCCACGAATTTAATTTAAGGGAGCTTTATAATTGGGAAGTGCTGATGGCACGAGAAATCGAAGACTGGCGGCTCTTTAGAATCCTTTTTGTGTCCACCGGTTAGCAGTTTCAGCACGATGAAATTAGTTTTGGCAACTTTCAACAAATCATTTATCTAAAAAAAATGTAATTTATTGAATAAAAAATGATCATTGATCGTTAACAAAATATAATATAAAACTATTTTTTTACACCTTAAAGCATTCCATACTTTGCAAACGGATTATATTACGCAACAATAGTCGCTGCATTAGCCTCTTAAAATTCTCTTAAAACTTTAATAAGAACTGAATTCTCTAAGAACTTTTATAAAAACTGAATCCAAATTTTTAAAAATTTTAAAATAAATAAAAAAATTAATCAAAAACTTCAACAAAAAGAACTACAGTTTAAAAATTTAGTTAACAAATTTTGAAAGGTGAGCAAAAAATTGTTTTAAGTACATTGTTTAGCCTAAAGATGCCTTAAACTAAAGTTCTTTATTATATTCACCTCATTTACAGTGTTAGGATTAGCTGGATTAAGCTCCAATGCACGGTCCAGCATATTTTTAGCCTGATGAAAATGTCGGCAGCCATCAAAATATTGCGATTCACTAGTGGCTTTTTCCTGCAAAAATGGAACATTAGATTTTTATTAATAAAGTATATTATTAAACATAGAACTAATTTGTCAAAAATAAAAAACAAACTTACGTTCTTTTTATTCATTTGAGCATTTGTCATTTCGATAAACTTTTTATAGTGAACTGGCGGTGGTGTTAGTAAGGAAGAGAAGGGCAAAAGTCGATGTTCGTATCGAACGTGTTCGCAGTCAAACTGACTTTCAGGCAGTGGTATTCTACCATCCATTCGAAAACCTACTAATGCCTTTAATAAAAATAATAAATTTTTCGTGTATTATGGTTTATAAATATTAATTTTAGCGATTGTCGTTCTTTGAAAATATATTTTTTATGAATTTCAAAATAAAATAAATTTAATGTACACTACCTTATAAAAACCTCCACAGATATTTTGCATAGCCTGATACATAAGTATCTCTAAATAATAAGGTCTTGGTGTTGCTTTTTTCTTCTTGTTTTTCGCGCTCTTTTTACCACTTCTACCTTTGTGCGATTCACTGTGAATATCTTGCTCCATTATAAATGTGTCCGCTCTCGTAATTGCAGACACAAGCCAGCCATATAGGAACTCGTATAAATACCAAAATATATAATGGTATTCATGAACTGAATAGAGTTCAAGCTCAAAACCACTTAGTAAATACATGACCATCACACGTAATGTATGATACAATATCCACGTTCCAAAACATGCTAGATGCGGCCTTGGTGTGTCACTTTTCAGAGATAAAGCATGCATAAAACTGTCAACTCGTTCAGCCTAAAAGTTAATACATTTAAGTATTCTAAAAATTTTTAAATTATTACAATTTTAAAGTATAATATGCTAATAACAATTGATGAAAATCAAAATACCTCATCCTGCAAAGCTGCAAAATTATCAAATAAATAAGCTAATCTGTCCCTTTGCCTAGCTCTGTTATGACCACTTGTCTGTAATAAAGTACAGAAAAAGTTGGCACAATGTCCCAAAAAATTATCAACACACTCCTTTGCTTGATGATTTTGTAACAAAGTACTTTTTGGCATCAGAGCAGGTGGTGCAATAAAATTTCTCGCTGCATCTTTTAAAACATCCGCAAAATAGTGAACACCAAAGACTCGACTTGGTGTGGGCAAGTAAACGATTTGAAGCATTGATCTTGATAAAATACATGGACTTTGTCGTGAAAACTCTAGGAAGAAATCCTAAAATGAAAGAATCAAAATATATTAATAAAATATGAATCAAAAAGTTTATAAAATGTAAAATATTTTAAGATATTTTAAATAACAATTACCAATGCGCCGTGAAAGCTTGTATAACTTGTAATTTTGGTGACAGTTTTAAATCGATTTATAAGTTCATCCATATATTCCAGGGCTTCAATTCTCGGTTTTATTTTAGTATACCTTGGAAATGTTGGTGGCAGTAATCTTTGGTTGATCATAGGATCAAAGCCCATGACATTAGGATGATTTGCTATAAAAAATCATATGATAATTAGCTAAAGCATAATTATAAAATTAAAATTATTTTTACATAGAATCATTTACTTATTTCATCAGCCTTTGCTCCTCTATTTACTGTTTTTATCATGACTTGAATCATCTCTGAACAATTGGAAAGAAGACGTTGGCATCCACTCAAATTTTGTTGCAGTTGCTCTTTTCTTCCCATTAATGTTAGAATCTGATAAAACATCTTTGTGAATCTTATCCTAGCATACAAAGCTAATCCATCATTATACTAAAAACAAAGTAAGAAAGATTTATCATTAAACATTTTCATATTTCAAAATTCAAATTCAAGTAATGCAAAATTTAAAGTGTGAGCATAAAGTTACGTCTGCAAGAAACTTTGCAATTGTAATACATTTACATAAGCATTGTATCTTTATATGTAATCACTATGAATATCGCTAATGTAACTCATATTTAAATTACCTCTCTTTCCGTATCATCATCAACAGGCTTTATTCTGCTTTTTCTATGTAGTTCTTCCTCAACTTCTCTCAGCATGGAAATAGTTTTTTGCTCAGTAATATCAGGCTGTAACTTGTAATCTCCATACATAACACTTTGAAAATCTTCCTCTTCATATACAGAAGCTTTACATATACATTCTCTAATTTCTTCAATAATTTTATAAACTGCATAACAAAACGTTTTTAAAGTCTTATCTATAATTTGATCTGGTTGATGCAGATATAAATTAGTGAAAACAGTCTGTGCTAAACTGTGACCCTCCAACCACGAAACTATGCAAGCATAGGTGGAGTCAATTATTCCAATGATCTCTGCTGGTGTCAGACCATCCAACTTAATCACCCCAGTCATTGCTGCTTGGGAAAATGTGTAAGGCTTGTTATTGCCTCGATTACACAGCATCCCAGCATCCATTTTTGGATCCATCATTTCAATGGCAGACATTGCGTCGAACAATCCAAACAGGTCATCATGTAAAAGCTCTCCAAGCTCCAATTCTAAATTTGAAAAAAAATTAATAAAAACAGTAAGTTACAGTCAAACTTTAATTTAGCATTTAAAAACATCTAAAACTAATTACTTGCTTAAAGAACTACAATAAATTATGATTAAGAATCTCACCTGTGATAGATTCGAAAAACTCTTGGGTGATATCCACCCAGTTGTATGAAACCTGGTCGTACCTACAAACAAACATAAACATAAGCTTCAAACAAACACAATCAATGATTGAATCCTTCGATTGTCATGCTCAAAATCAACAGCAAAATCAAATTTATTAATACACATCAGACATTTCTCTCTTGACACATGAAGCACACATATGCACATTTGGAACAATCCAACCATCCTAATGCAAGCTAAAAAAAATTTCTCAAGCATCAGACTAGAACAGCTCGCTTGAACAATTTATAAAAACGACTCACAACGTTTCCTTTTCATCGCTCATCTCAATCGAGCTCTGCTCTTCCATTAACCTCGCCATTTTAGTCGCCCCGTCGCTCTCGCAGTTGCCTCGGTTCTCTCACTCTCCCCTGCAAGGCTGCAACTGCCTTACTGGCCTAACCTTTTTTACTCACCTTTTCTTCCTGATGTTGCCGAGCAATGCGGACGCCTCCATGTTTTTTAGCATAGATACTTTGGAAAAATCACCAGACGGTTTTGGTATGAGTGAGGATTTGGTGGGGTAAGGCAGGAATCTGATGTGCGGTCGGTGATGGTTAGTTCGTTGCTACCATATCGACAGTAGTTACCTTATTTAAATATAAATAAATGCGTTGTTTAAAATAATTACAAAGTTTGAAGTAATTAAGAGATGGAATATGTTAATGAAAGTATAAAATAAAAATTTTTTAATTTAATATGGTACCATTTAAACATAAAAACACTTAAATATAAAAAATATTAAAATTTAATAAAATCTATAACATAATAAATAATCAAATTTTTGCATTCTTGATTCTCAGACATTTACAACGCGCAATGCAAATATATATGCAGAATCAGTCACGTGACAAATTAAGGACGGTCAAACGGTCAAAGCGCACTTTGCGGAGGCGTGACGACGGAGCATCAACACAACACACACCGGCTCAACACTGATAAGACAACGAGAGCAGCCGCAGCAGTCGATCTTTGTGTCTGCAACCGTATAAGCCGAAAAGCTACTTTTGATACGCAATTTCTAGTTTTATAATCCCCGCTTGTAAGTTCGATTTTTTTTTCAAATTTTTACACTCAACCGTAACAAGTATTAGTCCGTTAATGAAGCTAATTTCTTTATATTATTATTCAACAGGTCATTTTGGAGTAAGCTACTGCTGCGCGAAATCCTGTTCGAAAAATCAATCGAACGCCCGAGTTTCTAATGCCTGAATATATAATGGATCACTACGATAAGAATTTTGATAAGGTGAATACTTTGGAAAATAATGTAAAAGCGAGCGTTCTTTAATTTTCGGGTACACGGGCTTGTTGACGTTTTATTTTTAGCTCTTATTGATTTTCCCATAATAATGTTGCGCTTTGCGCTTCTTTGCCTTTTTTATAGGAGCATCCGAAAAACTTGATACCGGAGCTTTGTCGGCAATTTTATCAGCTCGGATGGGTCACGGGGACTGGTGGTGGAATTTCAATAAAACATGAGTAAGGATCAAAATTTTATAAAAATTTTGGTGGAGAAGGTAAAAAATTCGTTTTTTCACCGCTTTTGCAAAAGCCGTATATTTAGAGTATTTAGAAAGGAAATTATAAAAAAATAAAGATATAATAAGATATAAAAATAAATTAAAAATAACTAAAGCATTTAATGTTAAATTAAACAAAGAGAAAAATTAATTTCTCTGATATATTTAACTAAAACCCATTTTCTGTAATTACAGTGATAAAATATATATTGCACCATCCGGAGTACAAAAGGAACGAATCCAACCAAATGATATGTTCGTACAAGACATCGAAGGAAAAGACTTAGAACTTCCTCCTCCAGAAAAAAAACTAAAAAAATCTCAATGCACACCCTTATTTATGTGTGCTTTTTCTTCTCGAAATGCAGGAGCAGTTATACATACACACTCAAAGTTTGCTGTAATGGTTACTCTTATGTGGCCAGGAACTGAATTTCGTGTAACACATCTTGAAATGATCAAAGGTGAATTTCTTATCTTAATATATCTTATCTAAAATTTAAATAATACTCTTAAATTTTATCTTGAAAGGAATTCGTAATCAAAAGCTGGGAAGAGCCTATAGATTTGATGAAGAACTGGTTGTTCCAATTATAGAAAATACACCTTTTGAGGAAGATTTGAAAGGTCGCATGGCAGAAGTTATACAGGAATATCCAGAGACTTGTGCAGTTCTTGTCCGAAGACATGGTGTTTATGTGTGGGGTGATACTTGGCAACAAGCAAAAACAATGTACGTATTAAATACAAAAACAAATTTAAATCTATTTATCTATTTTTGTAATAATATGTATTTTAGATAGATAAGTAAATTTAAATCTAATATAAGCATTTTTTTAATTTAGCAATAATCTAAAAAATATTTTCAATTTTAGGACTGAATGCTATGATTATCTTTTTGATATTGCTTTACAAATGAAACAAAGTGGGCTGGATCCACTCATGACTCCAGAAAATCATGAACTGAAATACCAAAGAAAGAGCACACAAGTTTAAATCTTTTTCTACTTCTTAAGGGCAAGTACAAAAGATAAATGCCATATTGCAATGTCCATGTTTTATATAATTTATACTTTATGAAAGTCATTTACATTTTTTTACAATTTGTACAAAATATGAAGTACAAATAATTATTTTATGTGAATTCGTTTTTAGTACAGTGCTGTAGTTACAAATGAACCGTCAATAAAGATATTAAATATATACTGCTTAAAAAAGATTTCTGAAATCACTTATTTATAATGTACATCTTTATATTTACAAAATGAACCTAGTAAAAAATTAGTAATAAAATTAAAAAAATTTAACTTTCTAATTTAACATCAAATGGTTTAAATTGAGTTTTGATTTTTTCTGCTAATATATATTCGTCTTCTTTACTTAACTGACAGTCTTTCCAATCAAATCTATCAGGAACATCTAATATTCTGTCACAACAGACAACTTCTCGTCCAAATTGCAGTGGAAAATCTTTTTTTATCCGGTAAAATAATCTTTCACCATCAGGTAATTCAACATAAAAATATAATACTCCAGCTGGGGCAATCTCATGCAGATCTACATCCAGTTCTTTCATTGGAATGTGATAAATTCCACCAATTTCCTACATAAAAAAAAAACAAAATCAATGACATGTAATAATGATATTTAAGTTATGCTTTAATTTTAAATATATTTGCACATTTAAAACTTACTTGGAAAGTATCTTTCAGTGCTGGTGCTTGATTTTTGTGAATAGGAACAGCCTGAAGTTGACAATGAGATGTTTTAAAATTCCTTTCAAAGAAAACTGGTACTCGATCATTCAGGGCATAATACTTTTTAATAGCTTCCTAGAAAATCAAATAAAATTTCTTAATACATAAATAATTTTCAAGAAGTAAAGAAAAATAAAATATTAAATTATTAAAATTTTTTGCAGTACCTTATAAAGTCTTAATTCTTCTTTTATATTATCTGGCAAAGTTGATAAGCTTTGGTGATGAGTAACAGTTACAAGCAAAAAGTGATCATCAACAACTCCTCCCTTGGCTAAAGCTAAATAAATTTCTTTTCCAACTGAAATAACCAAATGTTTAGAAACATCTGGACTTGACAAACAGAACCAACATTTTGCTTGATCAAATTCCATCTTAGGTCTTTTAGTTTTCTTTTTATCATCTCTGGATTCCATATCATAAAAATATTGAGTTTTTTCATCCATTTTCTTCCCTGGATCGCCTTGCAAGAATGTCCTAGGATATGGACTAATTGTTTCATCTGTCGTTTTCATTATCAATTCAGACATTCTTATTTTATCTAATGGAGTCAAATTCAAAGCATATAACCATTTTTGTTTCTCAGCATTAGCTACTTTTGCAAGTGCTATAAATCGAGTTGCAATATCTATACCATCTGCACTTTCATTTTGATTCCTGTAAAACAAATAATCAAATGTATATAATTTAATTAGAAAATTTAATAGATAGTAAAATTGTAAATGAAATAAGAATATATTATTTCTATTAACAAAACAGCTTACCTATAAGGTTGTCTTTCATAATGAATGTTTTCCATTCCACAAGCATGATACCTTGGTTTAATATGCGAAGCTAACCATGATATTAATCTTGATCCCTTATATTCAAAATCTAGCTTTTTATCCACTTCATTCGTTACTCCCTCTGGCCATTGTGATGTTAATAAAATATCGACACCACGAAAACTGGGACAGCCCTTCAAACATGAATTTCTTACAGCTACAACATCACTTTCATTAAACGTACATTCCTTCGGATCATCAGCATTCTTTTGTACTCCACTAAGGTAAGCTATTTTCAGCCCTGAACTCGATGTGTAAAGTCCGTATTTACCCAGGTAAGTGAGATTAGTACACAATTCACAGCCATTATTGTCAGGATAATGTTTTATATCTTCTTTTCTGCTTGGACCAACAATGTAAGTTGGTACAGCTATTGTTTTAACCCCTTTTTTGTAAGGCTCCAATTCAGTATTGTTTTCACCAAAGAAATTTCCAACACACAGTAAAAAATCGAATGGGCCACTTTTTCTGTTAATGGCTTCTACTTTTGAAAAAAGTAGTTTAAAACGGCCTTCAACGTCACCACAAATAAGAACTTTTTGTTTATCACTCATTTTTGTAAAGTGTTTTGAAAAATTTTATAGGTTAACACTGCCAAACGTTGATTTTATTACTTAAAAAGTATATAAATTCAGTTAATTGTAAGACTCACTTGGTTCATAAAAAAAACATTTTTGAACTACGTTGTTTAGCAAACTAGAAATGTAATTTACCTTTTAAATATACTATAAGATTATTTTCTGTTTACAACACGCAAACATCATATTAAAGTTGCCATGTTTTATGTAATTTTAGATCCGTTAATTGGCTGCAGTGGCTGCAAGAGCGATAAATCAA
>JAPYZB010006413.1:0-10141 GCA_030522745.1 Eupelmus kiefferi | reverse complement strand
AATTATGGTTTAATTAAAAAAGCTTGAATTAACGCACTCGCGACGCTCCTGTTTATTTAGCGGTAATGAAATCGTCTAACCACAGCTTAACCAATCAGACTGCACTTATCTCTTCACAGAATTCTGCACAAAGTGAAAACCAATGATGGCTCTGCCGCGCGCCGCTCAAACTTTCGAGCAGCTGAGAATAGTATTTCCTTACATGCAGATAAATGACTGCGCTCACGCGAACTTCTCCGAGCTAACAAGATGTGGAGGAAGAATTAATATACTGCAAAAATTGAGCGCAATCCAGGTGAATCCATTGCACGTAACATTTGGAAGCAAGTCAAAAATAAAACGTGCCTTCTAAATTCGGATAAAATTCAACTAGAAATAAAACGTTAAATTTTAAGGGGAAAAAATTGAAACAAATCAAAAGCGACGGATTTCATCAAGCCGAATAATAAAATTAATTAAAGCGATATCAACACTCTCGTCTAATTATGTTAAGCAGCGGCTAGACCGGCGGTCGCGCGCGTACACGTGTTCAACAAATTGAATGCACATCGAGCCCATATACAGATTCGTTTAAGATAATAGAGTCTAAAAGCTCGCGTCTCGCAGAAAGGCCGGCGCGCTCGCGTTCGTACGAAGGAAAATCCATTGCCTGCCGCTTCTCTTTTTTCTTTTCTCCACCCTCCTCCCACCTCGCTCCCAGGTAATGGACGGGAATAACTCTTTTATTAGAAAATTTAGCGCAAACGTTTAAAAAGCCTTTCGCATTTTGCCAGGGCACAATGCGCGCCTCCGAAGAATTGAGCTTTTGTTGGGCCGCTGCTCCGACGCTATAAGGCGCTAACGAAAAAAAAAGAGCACACACAGCGACAACGAGAAAAAAATTTCCGCTCGGCGCGCCGCGACAACAATATGCAATCTACCCCCGCGCGCGCGCGCGCGCTCGCTGGCGTGTTCGAAATTATTTTCAATTGTTTTTAGACGGCAAAGGTCTTGGAAAACGGCTGCCGAGGAAAAAGAAGCGAAACGGCGCGCGGTTATTGTGGAGCGCGATCGGCAGGGCCGAAACTCGATTGCCGAATTTCAAAAGGCGATTTTCCTCCGTGCGTCTAGTGTACACCGTGGAGAAGAAAGAAAAATTGCTTGAATGTTATTGTCTTTTACCTTTCACGATCGTGAGGGCGGGAGCGAGAGAAAGAGCGGCTACTATCGCTAATAAATTTGGCGCGAACTGTGTGTTCCCTTCAAAAATCAAGCCGCCTTTTTCTCATTTTAGGACTATATCCTCGAGAAGTCGCTGGCCGCCCGGCGAAGAACGAGCCGAATGAAGGAGAGAGAGAGAGTAAAGGATGCGCGCTGTTTCGTGTGTCGGTGGTATGCGTGCGTTATCTCTCGCGTGCGGCTTGCGCTCCAGCTGCACGGACGAAATTGTCGCGCAGCCCGCTTAGGCCGGACTGGTAAACTGGCAGCAGTAGCAGCGACGCGCCGCTGCCCGAGAGGAGCCGCTATACTCGCCGCTCTCTCTCTCCTCTCTCTCTCTCTCTTTCTGCCGCCACCGCCGCGACGACTATCACCCCACCTTTGCGCGCGCTGTCAACGGACCAGCGGCTGCAGCGTGGGAGGCAGAGCCAGCATGCTTCGAGCCTCTGCTTCTTGCTTTCTTTCTTTCTTTATTTTTCAAACTCTCTTTCCTCCTGCTGCTGCTGCTGCTGCTGCCACTTTTTCCCAGCTTATATACTCTTTTCTTTTTTTTAGCCGTAGGTAGAGAGTGAGAGCCCAACGCGCGCGCTTAGAAACAAAATTAAACGGCCATCGAGAGAAAGAGAGAAGGGTGCAGCTCTCTTCTAAATTGAGAAGCGCGTTTGTTTATCCGCGCGCGGGCGCGCTGGAGCGGCCCAAGAGCGACAAGGCCGAGGGAGCCACGTAGTATAGCGTCCGCGGCAGAGAAAAGGTAGAGCGAATTTTTTCGTCCGCAAGTCCCGAGGTATAGGCACGTTCTCCAGACTCTTGCCGGCTGATCTCGCCCTGTAGACTAGCCACGCGCGCGCCGGCAATCGCAAGCTGCTCGCGCATGCCCGCTCGCTTTGCTTCTCCTCCTCGCTCTCTCTACCGTCCAGCTATATACTTATACACTCTGCCGTAGAGCCACCTGCGCGCCCAAAAAATGAATAATCGCGCGCAATTGACACTGGCTGCAGAGCCGCGATCTCGGCTAATTAGCTATTGAAAAACAGTTTAGCGGCCCGCGCGACTTTCCGCGAATTTTAATGAGGGGCTGTACGCGCCGCCAGTAGGCTGATAATCGCGTTACCGAATAATAGGAGCGCGTGAGCGAAAAATCCGGAGATTCGATTAGCCGGATAGCGCGTCTATGCGTGCATTTTGTCGTCGCGCGTGTATAAACGTATATCGATCTACCCCCGTAGCGCTCCTCGGACTTCTTTATGGAATCGCGCGCGGCACTGCGCTTGATTATCTTACTTGAGATCGATCAATTAAGCCCCGAGAGGGAGAGAGAGCTTTGGAGTCGATGTCGCCGAGCTGCTGAAACGCTTCCGATGGTATAATTCATGCGAGTTTACCTGCGAGCTGTATCGTCCGCGATGCGCTCGGCCCGCCAAAGAATTATGGGCCTGCCGAAATATCACTGTACTCGCTTTTGCGGGAATTAGATGCGCTTCTCGGTTAATTTATGGGAGATTTTGGATGGATCGTTCATCATTTTACTTTGTTGCGCTGGAGAATCGCGGCAAAGTTGATTCGTTCGTTGATTCACTGAGGTTGCTTTTCGTCCGCGCTTGTAAAATCGTAAAAACAGGACAGCGATCGAAATATATATATTTTTGCGCCAGAAAACTGCAGAAAACATTCTTCGACTGTCATACTCTAAAAATTGCTAAATTTAAATAATTAAAGTTCATGTATATGAGATTTGCAAATAAAAGTAGCTTAAAACAATCTAAATAATTAATTAATTTTTTCAACATTAATCAATTTCCATTATTGTAACACATATTAAAAAATTAAAGGGTTCAATATTTTTATAATATCAAAATAGAAGCTATTAACAAATGTGTACAGCATATCGGTAAAGCATTTATAGTTTTAATTACGACCCATTAAAATTACCATTTGTTTTAAATATAATTCTTTGATATATCAGTCTTTAATATGAGGTTCCTTAAAACGAGTTTTATTTTGAACAGAGCAATACTGCTTTATGAGGTTAATTCAATAAACCTTTTGTTCCATATAAAGTACGCGTATAATAATTTGCGGTAATCAGCTGTACTTATCCATTATTGGCTGTAGCTTCACTTTTATAATCGTACAGATTTTATTCAGTATTACCAATATTTAGAGGCAAATATTCGATATGATGGCTAATCTTTTGTAAGTGGACTTCAATTTAGTGACAAAAAGACTATTAGAATATGTGTAAAGAAAAATATCATTTACACTGTCATACTTACTGAGCATACAATTTTATCTTTTCCTATGAAATATATTAAATTTTTTTAATTATTTTGAAAGTCCTCTGTATGAAAAATTAGATTAATATTTAATAGACCATTTTTATTTGTATAAATCTGGTTAAAACACCTTACTCTCTTACGCTTTTAAATTCATATTATTTTACTTTACAGTTACTATGTCGAATGCTTAATGCAACAAATAATGTGAATGAAATGAGCAGAGCGACGGAAATTTTTATAGGTAAGCCTTCTAAATAATTTATAAATTTCCATTCGAAACTCCGAATCTATTCTAAGTATATACCTCATCCAACACGTCACAGTCATCAAGCTCGGCTAAGTAAATAATAATACCAGATTATAAAAGACTGGAATATTAAAAGAACCTAATTTTGAAAAACAGCCTGAATTTTTCATACCCGTCCCCGATCCACTTCCTCACTTTACCAAATAGCGCGAAAATAAAAACTAATTAAAATATCCGCATCCGAGCTTTCAACCTAATACATTAAATTATTCTCACCACACGAGCCAATGCCTCGCAAGCCAGACAGCTTATCAAGCGTAATTATTTATATCGTAAACGACAGCAGCGGCTCTGATTAGTTAAAATTTACGAGATGTCCCCTTCTCATTGTCAAAGACGACAGAAAGACAGCGCGCACGCGCTAGCCGAGCCGAGGAAAGGACGCTAGAAAGCTGCGAACGACACTCGAGATTCCGATTACTTTTGCTGATACTAAAATATCCCACGTTATATTACTGCTCGAGTAAGTAGCTTATAAGCTCCTCGCGACGCGCGAATATGCACGAAAAATCAAGCCGCTCGTTCCGGCCTTCCATTCACGTAAAAGGCATTATTCATCCAGCGAGGCACGCGGATTAATACCTGCCTGTATTCATTGACGCTTGCAGATATTTTTAATCATGTTTACGTCATAATAATTACAAGCCTTTATCATACTTTCATGCCTAACGATTTATTTATCTCTTACAATAATGATGCGGGCGCGCGCGCGCGCGGAGATTGCATTCCTGGCGATCGCTCTCAGCGAGCGACGCTGATGACGAGATTCAATGACCTAAGCCGCGATGCAGTTTGCGCCGATGATCGCTCAGCGGGTTTTATTGACGAGTACCGTTTTTCCCTCGTCGGCTTCCTTCTCGGAACGACGAATTTCATTATATGCTTTTATAAACAGCTCCTCGCATTTGAAAGTCTAAACTTTTTCGGATTACTTCACGGACGCGCACGCGCGCGCGCGCGGCTTAAATAAGCCGCTTACGCAATGCCGCGAGCTGACTAACTTGCTTCCACGACACTTTGAGAAAACAAACATTTTCAGAGCGATAGCGATGCATCAAAACCGATTATAAGGTCCCAGCCGCTTCTAATAGAGCGCGTAAGTATGACACAGCCGAGCGCGCGCAAGCGGGCGCCTTTCAAAAAAGCGCTGAGCAGCATTACGCGCCCGCTCCTTCTTTATTATTTTTCATTCTCTCCTTTATTTATTCTCAGGGCACGCGGTATTAACACTCTTAACCGAAGCTCATGAGAAACGAGTCGCTCGCGCGTTAACGGGAATTAAAAATACCGCCTGTGAAGTGACGCGCGGGCGTATGCGTCTTTCTCTGTGTGCGTGTGTATTCAAATTACATCAACGGATGGTTACTCAGCTTCCAAGAATCCATAAGTGGCGCTTTTATGGCTGGTCCAATTCGCAATAAAGAGATCGACGGAAAGCGAGCGGCGAAGAAGCCGGGAACGAGCGAGCGAGCCGCGCGATCTTTTAAAATCCCATATCTCGCTATAAACTTAACGATCGCGCGGCAGTGGCGAGCGATTTTTAAATACCAGTTTTATTGCAGGCGAATCTCGGTAAGGACAGTTTAGCCGAGAGAGCTGGGGGGAACAAGTCGGCTGTATTTTTTCGCGCGCCGCGCCTATAAAGCCGTAAATCTAGCCGCTCAAGGATGCATACATGACATAATAAACGCTTTCATGCGCCGATTCCCATCGGATGACTCGTAAAACTTGACCGCCGCACGTCTTAATCAAATCCACTCGGCTCCTAGAGTGTCCTAAAAACTATTCCGCATTGATCGGCCGGGCAATTGTCCTTCTCGCTTCGTGTATATTTAGCGAATTTAAATTGCAGCGCCAGCGACAATTCGTCGAGTCCAGTTATAGTCGCATTTGCATAAATAAACTTTTTTCGACAAATATATATAAAAGGGGGACGATTCTAATAAGTGGCGCTCTCGTTCCCCTTTTTTAAAATAGACGAGGCGCGCATCTAGCGCGCCGTTGATGCTAGAGAGCAGCTCGTGGCTGCTACTGTCATTTCTTTTTACGTCCTATATCTCTCGGGCACTTGTCTTCATTAATACCCGCGCCGTAAACTTCCCAAAGACTCGTGAACATGTCAGAGTTGCGTTTAACGCTAGATTAGAATGGCGCGAGCGGCTCGCGCAAGCTGCGCCTTTATTAATATTAATGAAAACGCCTTAATAAAGCGACCTGACAGCGAGCAATTGCCGATGATGCCGCCAATAGATGATCGCGCTCGACTAGCGTTAATTAATATACGAAATATCCGGCTATCTTTAGAGAATTACGGTCGACAGTTCGTACATGGAATATTGTAATAGATTCGCGAGGGTCTTGAGAGGTGCTCAGTCGATTGGGACTACTGAGCTTTAATTCTACACTATTCCGATATTGCAGTTGCTAAAAATATGACAAAAATAAAATCAGGCGATTGTCTTGAACGATTTCATAAAATTATTCGACGCACTTTAATTAAATCTTCAGATATTACAAAACTAAGCCAGCTGATTATAGCGCCATTCATTATAGATATCCAACCTGCGCTTGAATAATTATTTTTGGAGCTAAAATTTCTACGTGACTCGCGAAAATAGAAACGTGAAAAGTTAGAGCTTGAATTTTTGTAGGTCAACAGCTTTAAACGCGCTGTCAAGCAGGCAAATATTTCATTGTGCCTTAAAAATATTTGGAAAGTGATTTAAAACGTTTATTAGTATTTTTATTGATTGCCACATGATCAGCTGTGCATCTCTTTTAGACGCTTTGCTTTCAATTAAATTTTAAGTACTACTAAATCACAAGTCCATTACACGGTTGGAGAGTAGGTTAACTAGGGTTGGATTTGTCAACGGAACAAAAACAATTTTAAAAAATGCAAAAGAATGCATTTTTTCAGCAAATTAGTTTATAAATATTCATTCAACAATAAAATACACATTATTCTTTTATAGAGGCACTTAAATTTTCAATTAACTAATAAACACTAATAATAATGATCCTAATAAAAAAGTTTCTTAAAAATTCTACTATTATTTATTATTAATTGAACTTTAAAATTTCCAGACACATATATCTCTTGTTAATAGTCCGGCAACAACACAATACAAATGTTCACTTAGTTTATCGAAAAATCACTTAAAACGAGAGTAAATAAATGAAACCACCTGAAAATAAAAAGCATAAATCGAAACTGGTCAAATTTATAAGTTTTCTTACTTTCGAGTATTTCAAAAATACATGACTAATAACTGAGAAGTTTAGAAAGAGTCAAATCAATCAATTGTTGCCTACTTAAAGCGCCGAAATAGCTCCGACAATAATTCGCAACTGTAAAAACAAGCAATAAAGCGTTTAATTGCTCCTCCTGCAGATTTCCAAGTTGCAAAGCTCGCGGCATCTAATGAAAAATCAATGGACGAAAATAACCAAGCAGTGGCGTAAAATTCGTAGCTCTCAGCCGGGCTGGATAAACAATTCAGCGCGTTATTTAAGCACATAATAAAGCAGGCTTTATTCGCGCTCGCTTATCCGTTTGGGCATCTCCTTGGAAGAACATCAAAGCCCGAGAGAGTGATCTTGACGAATGTAAGAGCACGCGCGCATCCGAGGCTGAGCAGCCGCGGGAAGAAGAGAAAAAAAGTTTATTAGCATGGAGATGCGATGCAAGTTATGCCTGAATAAATAAATACTCGTCGCCGAGGCGAAGACGTGCGCCTCTCGAGCGCGCGCGCATTGGTTACGTCGAAAATTACTTTCTCGCCGGCGCGCGAAGGACGACAGTCCGATCATGAGGCTGACGGCTGCGAAGAAAAGTATGCCAGCTCTCTTGTCCGGCCGCGAATAGAGCGGCACGTTTCAAAACTTATTTTATTTAAACTTTTCTGATTTTCAGCCCAGGCGCCGGCTCTACATATTAAAGCGAGCGCGCGGCGGCTACTTCGTTTTTCCAGGCGCGAGCTCGAAAAGCGCGCGCGCGCGAACCAAGTAGTTACACGCGCGAGCTTGCGGCCCTGCTGCTGCTGAGTAGGTGTTACGATGCCGAGTGAATCGGCTGGTCGTTTCAACGCGTGACTAAAGCCGATCTTTTTATGATTTTCAAGTGGTTATTCTATTTACGATTATGAGCCGTTTATTCATACTCGACGGCCGTTCGGTAACGATTGAGCTATTATTAGACGATCGTTATAATTTACGAGCATGTATGCGCCCCGCTGACAAATAATTTTATTTCCAGTATTCCTTTGAGAGCTCTTTTAATAAGCTCGACTTCTCGCCGTTTTAAGGACAGCAACGTTATTACAGATAAATCTTATTTCGTGATACATATTGCTACTCATATAGTAAGCATTTAAAAATTTATACACATATCAATTTTTTATAACTACAATTATCGAATCTAATCTAAAGTATTGAGTAATTTTATTTCCGTCTGATTGCATTAGTATATATAGGTATTTATTTGAATAAATCGTTGTTTTGGAACTATAAATAAAAAAGACAAAACTAAACTTATCGCACGTATAAATCAAATATATGAAGGCAATTTGACGTCAAACTATTTTTAATTATTCTAATAAAATAAGTTAACCAAAATAATCTCTAAAAATACAGAGTACTAATTGCTTTGCTATTATGCAGAATGAGTATTTGAGCCAGCGTTTTTTTAATCACAACTTTAAAGCTCATTCAACTACTGACTTTTACAACACCCCCCTGAATTTTCAAACTAAAATTTTATCTAAATGTTAACATATGTATTTACCTGCCAAAAAGATAAAATAACTAGCAGCGGTACTTATAGTTTAAAAGTTTTGAGTTGAATTTACAAAAAATGTTTTCAAACATTGATGTATATATTTAATATAATATCAGCGTCATTTATACTCTGCTATAATTTGAATTTCAAAAACATTTTCCTCACAATTAATTAAAAACTATTCAATTGGAAAAAAGCACTTTATCAAGTAATAAATTGTTTTAAAAGAACCTCCTTACTATGTATAAATTCTTAGATGTTTAACTATTTTATGGTAAATAGTTTATTAGCAAAAAAGCTTTCAAGCTAGATGTCTTTAATTACAATTTATCATGAAGTACATACAACACGTAGAAGACGTCGTCTAACTTTCTAATCGATCCAAGCAACAACAAAAAACAGCAATGCTAGAGTATTACCGCAAGGTAACGTCTTTATTCCTCTACTAAAGATTATCAATCACTGCAAATCCGTAGATAATCGCGCTCGTAAAATTACAAAAGCGTCGAGTCGTTGGGCACGCAATATCGTAAAAACGAGATTCAGTTTGCGGACGCGGGGAAAATTCGTCGCCACCCCCCGCAGGGAGCGCGTAAATTGCAAAAAATCAGTAATGGCGCCCGCAACAATGCGAGAGAGATTAGAGGGATGCTGTACGCGCCGGTTGCGCTGTGATAAGTACAAGCAAAGCAAGAGAGCTAGTAACGCCCACCAATCTGCCTTTTCCGCCGGGCGAGCTTGCAAGCGCGCTTCCAGTGTCGTTTCACCGGCAACTTCCTAAATATTCCAAGGATCTACGCTGCTGGCGCGTTTCTGTAATATCAGTCTCGTTATTGCACAGTCCAGGGAGCTCGAAAAATTAAACGCTCAACCGAAGCGCTGCTGTTATGCACTCGGGATAATCACGTTATTTTTTACGTGCACTGAAAAATTAATGTACTTTTACCATTGCTATACTGGGATTTTTAATGGGTTTACGATTTTAAAATTTCGATCGATATATCGAGTAGAGTTTCTTTAAAATGTAGCGCACGTTATTTATTTATTTCTTTTTCTTTTCATTTTTTCGATTGTATGCATAAAAGATAAAAATATTCTAACTTCTTTCTTTTCATTTTTTCGATTGTATGCATAAAAGATAAAAATATTCTAACTTCACGAGGGGTGCGATCATTAAAATATTTATGTGCTGTAAATTTAAAACCTCAACATCGCGAATTGCTAACTTTATAGCTTAAGATTGAATAATAATGAATTTTTATGATTTCAAAAAGTCGTGACAAGTATGTGAATCCTACATAGATGTATGCGAAGCGAGGGTGAAAAGTTCACTAAAGCACTTTTTCGCACATGCATCGAAAAATATTTTTTAAACGACGTGTGCAAAATTGATTTTACGTACACATTTTTCTTCAAATGTACATAAAACTGAACCTTGCGCACAAAGTATAAAACATTATACGAACCGTGGGTAAGCAAACCTTTAATTCCTCGCATGGTTGCAGCATTTGTCTTTGACGTGTAATTCACGCTCGCATTTGGCTCATGCTCGTTCACTTATGATTTGTATTACAAATTCCA
>JAPYZB010006406.1:0-18536 GCA_030522745.1 Eupelmus kiefferi | reverse complement strand
CACTTTTGTACTTCAAACGATTTTAAAAGAAAATTTATGTAATATTGTGTAAAAATGCTCGTAAAAATAGTTGATAAAAATTACCAACGTAAACCTTCATAATTTTAGATATTCTCTATATGCTCGCGCATAACTTTTAAATACGAATAAAAGACGCAATATCCTAAGTTTCACTAAAAATTTAAGATTTAAATGACGTAAAAAAAATTGAACGTTTTCGTGATTTAAGCTCTTTTTACCTCACGCCAACTGTCTACCTGTACACGAGACTGTAGACAAGCGTCAAGATTGTTCTGCTTTGTGTAAATACAAAATTCTTATCATTCCTGCATTTATTGAACTTACTAAGCCATTCTTAGAATGATAAACCGTGATATCTCAATAATGCCTCGTGAATAGATAATTGACAGTCTGCTCTCGTAAGTGAAAAATTGGCAAATATTAAAATTTTGTAAGCGTTTAATTTCCAGAAACCGCACACGGAATTTTTCGACAATGAAAAATAACTAGTTTTATGCATGTGCACTCATGGTTACTGATATCTGGACACTGCCTTTTTTTACTGCCGTTTGACGAGTATTTAGCGCGAATTTTCGGCGGAAAATTGTAGACGATCTTTGCCGATCCTATTTTTACGATTTCCAGAAAAAACGTCTGTGAGAGTCGTCCGAAGGTGCGAAGAGATTTTGTTTAAAAAAATATGGGGAAAACGTATCATTTAGTGCTTAGTCAGCAAAGTAATTCATCAACGCGCAGAAATGCAATCCAAATCGGCGAAGCAGCCTAGACGTAATAGTGCCTTTTGTGCAACTCGACATTTTCCTTTTTCCTATTATACCTATACTTGAACGATTTGTGTACTATTTAACGCGGCGATGCACAAAGTTTGATTTTTTTCAATTAGCAGTGCAGTTCATTCTGTTCATATTTTTTTCACCGATAAGAATAATCTTTACGAAGTAAACATTCGGTAGGAAAAATAATTAATGATAAAGATTTTGTTTATTATTTAGGTCTAAAATCAACAATGACGCTGGGTAGAAGTTCAAACATTAAATGAAAACGATATGCTAATTTATTTTAGTAAATACTTTAATAAAATAAATTCCATTTACATAAACAATGCATGCGCGAATCATTTTTTTTTTTTTTTTTTAAAAAAGGAATTTGAAAATGAATTTATAAGCAGGTTAATCACGATTAGCTATCTAATAGGAAAAATCTCAAGACAATCAAAAAAGTAAAAGTAGTCTTATTTAACTTCTGACACAGATTTCTCAAGTGGCATGATAACCGTAGATTACAATGAAACCATTTTCGTGAATGTAGGTGATAAAACAAAACTACACGAACAAACACTCGAAATAATTGATTAACGATTGGTTAATGTCCATTTTCGTACCTAGATTCAACCTTTGCAAAGTGTTTCAAGGAGAAAAAAATTTGCTCTAATTAATTTTACCCATTTGCAAAAAAAATTTTTTCACAACCAACCCGCGAAAATGCATCTTTCCACCTAACAACCGAACCGAGCGCAAAAAAAGATCCTTAAAAAGTTAACGAATCGGCGAGGAAAATCAGCGTGCCTCGTCATCCAAGGATTAAGCCTTCTAGCGCGTTTTTCCCCAGCGCGAGTAATTACCCGACCGCGATAATAGTTTCACCTAAGCGTTTCCCCACCAAACCAGCTCTAACATCCTCAAAACTTTTCCAAAACGCGCAACAACAAACCCGAGAGCTCGGCAAATTTCGGAGCAGCCCGCTTTGTTTTGAAAACACGGCGAGAGCGCACCAGGCCCTGCTCCGAAATGCAGCCTCTGCTCCCAAAAACAATTCCTGAAAAAAGCGCCTCGGATTAACCTGTTCACGCAGTACAAACGGCTCATCCCTTGGTCAGAGAAAGCTACGTGCTTCTTAAAATTCGCGCCGCAGCATCGTACTGGTCGCATCTCTCGTCGGTCGGTCGCAGGTATATATGCTCTCCGCGAGTGGTAATTTTGCACTCTCTCTTTCTCTTTCTCTCTCTCTGTCTCTCACGGTTCCGCCGCAGAGAGAAAAACCTGTTGGACCCTTCAAGGCGGCGCTCCAGCGAGTCATCCTCGCGCGAGCGAAAAATTTCAGCGCGAAGAAAAAAATATACAATACTCGCATATTTTCGTGAGAGAGAGAGAGAAAAAAAAGAGCGAGAGAATGTCGAGAGAGCGCGCATATAGACAACGACGACAGAGAGAAAGAGAGAGAGGCAGAGGAACACGCTCTATATATACACACAGACAGACATCCGGCCATGCGTCGTCCATCTCACTCGTTGCGTACGTTACGAGGCGGCGCAGCGGCTGCGGCTGCGGCGGCGGCTCCGAGGGCGGCTCCGACGTCTCTCCTCCTCTTGGAAGTCGTCTCGTCCTGGGCGGCTTCTTCTCGGCTGCGCTCGGGGGCCCAGCAGCTTCATAATACCTCCACGGCCTCACGACGGCTCCGCGTCATCGGGACGCGCGCCGCTCCCCCAATAACCACGCTCACAATTCCCTCCTATCTACCTATATATCTCTTCACAAATTCTATCACTCTCTCTCTCTTCAACGAGACACAGCACTCTGGTATTGTACCTTTATTGTACAACAGTCGGACACACACTCGCGCGCCAGCGGCGAAGGCAAAACGAACGACAGAGAGCTCCGATTCTCGCGCACAGGAAACGAGCGCTCTCTCTCTGCGATATTTACAGGCGCGAGCGAGAGAGCTGCGCGCGGAAGGTGTAGGCTATGTAGTGTGTATATTAACGTATCACGCGCGGGCCGCGTTCACGAGCACACTGAAGAATAAACGAGCGTGCGCGCCACCACCACTACGGCACCACCTTCGCTTAGCGCGCGCAGCAAGCAACGTTTTTCGCTCCGTCTCGCTCTAGCCAATGGGCCGAGCGCCCGTTATTTATGGCAGCTCTCTCACGCCTCCGCCGTTATGCGCGAGAGACTGGCTCTGTCTCCGTCGCTCTGGCTGGCTGGTTCGACGAGAGGGAGAAGGAGAGAAGAAGGTAGAGTTTCTGTCTTTCTCGCTGTGTTGTTTTCCTGCGCGCTCTCGCTCACGCACGAGGGAAAAGGTGTGTATGTACGCCGAGGGTGGCTGTGTGTGCACGGCTTTTTAGCGCGGTGAGAGAGTTGGTAGGTAGAGGGCGCTGGATTGTTTGAAAATTCACGCGCTACAGGTATATATATGCGCCGAGGCCGTCGTTCGTTAGAGGAGTTTAGATTGATAATAGTCTACCTGGATTTTCCGTTGCAGGCAGCGCTAGCGGCGCAATGTTTACGTTGGAGAAAGATTCGAAAATGTTTTGTGATAGACAATGTGAAATGCACGTGGAAAACGAAGTGTGTAAACGGAGTGCGTTTGAAGCTTTATCAGTTGTAATTAATGACGAAGTAACAAATAACAATTGGAAAAGTAGACAAAATGAGCACAACATCGATATCGACGCCCAAAGAAAAAAGCAACTTGTATTTAGCGACTTGCTTATGTGATGGAGTTGAAGATAATAATTTAAAGTAAGTTTTTTTTTTACTTTTAGAATATATAATCTTAAGCTCTGGATACAAATTTTTTATATTTTCTAGGCAACTGATAACTCTTTTAAGAAACAAAGATGCAGATCCTAACGTTTTGATGCATCTAACTGGCATAACTCCCTTTCATTTAGTTATTGGTAATGACTCGGAAGCTTTTGCTGAAGAAGCGACAAAATTATTTTTACAACATGGAGGAAATCCTAATGTTAAGTAAGTATTGATTCAAGTTTTGATTAGATCAGGAATGCTTTGTTACAAAAATATCAGATCCTGTTTACAACCAAAAGTAATTTGAAAAATTGTTTAGATCAGTGGATGATATGACACCAGTACACATTGCTGCAGCATGGGGACGAACAAAAATTCTAGAACTATTGTTAGCAAATGGAGGAGATCCACTTTGCCTTGATTCAGACAACTATTCCCCTTTTCATTATGCTCTTCAAGGAGAACATTATAAAGCTGTATTAATACTTAGCAAGTATTGTATCAATGAAGAAGATGAAGATGAAAATAAAAATCCAAAATTTATGAGAGGATTAGGTAAGAAATAAAATTTTAAATATTGAGTATCTTAAATATCTATCTCAAAAATTTCTGTCTAATTTTTTTAGATAAAATTTTAGTTAATAATGGAGAAGTATTAGCAGAATATATTGTATCTGATGAGTCATCACTAAACAGTTCTTTAAAAAATTCTTCTGTTTGGAATAATGATAATGATAAAAATCATGATAATGAAATAAGTGGTTATTTACCTGAAAATAGTTCAACAGATGCTGTATCAATTGATAAAAGTTTTGTGACATTTAGAAGAAAACAAGGAAAGAGAGTTGTATCAGAAGAAACAAAAAATATTTTTAACGAATATAAAGAAGATAACTTTGATTTTGAAAGGGATACTGAAGAAGAAGAGATGCATTTATTAGATAAAATTATTTCTCAATTATCTAGTTCAGTATCAAGTGATGAAGATCCTTCTAATAATGCAACATTTCAAAGCTATGAAAGAGACTGCTTAATGAGCCGTAAATTAAGTTCACCAAAGAGAATAGAAGTAACAATGACTTTCAATAGACCAAAACAAAGTGAATATTATAAAAAATCTGAAAAACTATCCAACAGCAAAAGGGATTCACATTTAAAAAATAATAAGACAGTGATAAACAACATTAAGAAATCATCTTCTATTTCAGAGAAAAATCTGACTGATAGAAAAAGAGTTCAACAATTATCCAAAAATATTGTATCAATTCAATCTAAACCAAAAATTTCAGTTACAGAAAATTTATTTCAGAATAAATGGCTTAATGATACACAGTCAAAAAACAAAAATAACAAATTTTTAAAGACACCCAGTTTTGAAAAAAAAACTTCTCAAATTTATAAATACAGGTCAAAAAAATCACCTGTTGTCATATCAAACATGACAATCCAAAGCCCAAATAAAATTAATCATTGCTTCAATCCGGTTAGTAGAATACCTAGACCAAAAAAGTATTTTACCCTTCCAAACAATTCAAGGACAGTCAAAAGAACAATAGAGACAACACCAAAAACTGTTATTCCTGATAAACATAAAGTTATTATTTCAAAGGAAACAGGCAAAAATGAAAAATTTAAAAGTATAAATCCATTAAACCAAGATTTCAGTAAATCTGAAGCATTGACTCCCTCTATTGCCGTGAATTTAAATAATTATATAAATGATGAGGAAGATAGTGCATTCAAAGAAAAAAGCTCCAGTAAATCAAGACAATCAAATAATAAATATGTTCCAACATTTGAAAGAGAGATTAGAAAACAATTACGTGAATTATTATCAGATGTTAGAATGATTGATTCAGAAATCAAATCAAAATCAGAATCAAAACTAAGTTCTAACAGTAACAGAGATGAAAGTAAATCTCCTTATCTTGATACAGATCTAAATGATGCAATTCTTGATTCTCTTTCAAGTTTACATTTCAAAAAAAATGGTTCTGATGTAGAGTTAAGAAATGTAAAAAAAATCAATGAATCACCTAATACTTTTAACAATCTAGTATTTGAAACTAGTTCTATTTTATCAGACTCAAATGATAGTTTTTTATCGGTAAACAAAATTGATTACCACTCTAATCTTGATAACAGCATAGATAATAAGAACAAAGATATTGTACAAACACTATCTCCAGAGAGTAATTTTGCCTCTGTTAAAGATGACTTCTCTTCTATTAAAAGGACAGATTCTGAATCATTCCTCAGTATAGATGAAGAATATAAGTATGAAGACCCTGAAGAAGGCATTGCATTTCTAGAACGACGTCTGTGTATTTCTCCATCTTGGTAAAACTTCCTTTTTAATTTCATTAATATTATGCTAAACATCATAAAATAATTTACTATCAGTTTTTTAAATTAAATTTTTATTATAATCTTTATGTTTGGAAAGATAATGTTTTTGAAAAGAGTTAAAAGAATAAGTTAAATAAATTAAGAGTACATATTTAATAAATATTTTTAAATTATAATTTTCAAATAAGTAATGTTTTAAAATCTAATCCTTTCCGTTTTTCCTTTTAGTGCACCGTCAGATATGAATACATCTTTTTACTCATGCAGTTCTGCAACATCTGAACCATTACCTGAGGAATTATTTCTTTTAGATAATATGACCTTGCGAGAAAGACTCAAAAGTTTTGGAGAAAATCCAGGCCCCATAACTAAAACAACGCATAATATATATTTGAAACGCCTTCACAAACTTGAATCTCAAGGTAGAAGACCTGTATCAGAGAATGTTACTTCTAATGCCCATTCCAGACATTCAATTAATTTAGAAAGAGAAAAAGAATTGATGAAGTCTTCTCTTCTTTCCATTGAGTGGATAAAATATTTTGATGACTTTGAAGCTATAGAACAAAAAATTTTTCAAGAATTTGCTGCTCCCAATCCATCTCGTAAATGGCGTGAAGGTACCAGCAAGAGTTCTTTTAATTATTTGTTGCTGGACCCTCGAATTACAAACGATCTCCCTAGAAGAGCAAAACGTGATGGTCTCAGTTTAACAGACAAATGGGAGACATTTTTATCCGCTATCTTCTACGTGGGAAAAGGCAAAAAATCAAGGCCTTACGCACACCTTTACGATGCTTTTAAGGTTTGGGTTTCAAAAACTGAACGAAATATTAATAGTCAGAAAATCCAGAGAATTCTAGATATTTGGAATGAAGGCAAAGGAGTTATTGTTTTGCATGTATTTCATAATACAATACCAGTTGAAGCTTATACAAGGGAGGCCCTTATGATTGAAGTATTGGGGACACAGAAATTAGGAAACTGCAAATGCGGTGACTATTATGGAATGGTATCCACTTGGAGAGCCAAGGAAAAGTGTGATTTAGGCAGGTACTTACTTTTTAAAGTAATGCAGATATTGCTCTTAGAAGGAGAGAGGCAAATTTTCCCTGATAACTTGTGATTTTAGAATTATAAAGAATTATCAGTAAAATGCAAAAATATTTTATAAAAATATTACTATTAACAAATTGAAAGACAGACTTTAGATTGTTAAATAAGAGTTAACATTACTTTAATAATTCATTTTGATATATTTTTTCTACTAATACATAACAAATTTCTATTGAGAAATTCTTTTTGTACAATAACAAAACGGTTTGCTAATATTTTATGATTGTTATTATTTAAAATTTAAACCACGTTTAAGTTTAATTGTGGTACACATTTCTTTTAATAATTCTCTATCTTAAAAATTACAAGTTATTAAGTAAGAATGTATGACTATGTAAAAACATTTTGAATGATTTAAATTAGGTACAATTAATAATTATTTATTAATGAAATATTATCATTATTCATTATGCATAATGACAATGTCCAAGACTTTTTTTTATTAAGCAACAACTTGTGATGATATCTTTTAAGGTATCATGATACCAAAGCAAAAGTAATCTTAGTTTCTTTTAAATAACTTAAAGAAACTGTAAAAATTGATTTACTTGAAATTATATTAGGGATTATATAGCGCGTTAATTGTGATGTAAAATTTATTAGTGCCAAAAGGAGAGTTATATTATAATCTTAAGTAAATCATTAAAATATTACAGTAAAATGATATTATTATTTCATGAGCTGTGAAATTTTAATTATATAGATGTATATAAATCAATCTTTATTGATGATAAGATCATCAGGTATGTACTTAAAACAGTCATTAGATTAATTAACGTACAAAGACTACATGTAATGCATAAAATGTAAATGAAAATAAAAATGGGTTTTATAAATTTATGCAATATTTTTATTATTTCTAAATAAACTATTTTCATAATTTTCAAATAAAATTAGCCGCTTAAACTCACTACCTATAGCAAATTTCTTCTCATCACAAATTCACGGAGGGGGAGGCGTGTTATTGCCGCGCTGCTGCAGCTAAACGCTTTAATCCTTTAATCTTTAACGGACTCTACTGCTCATTTCCTGCGCTTTTCGTATTTACGAAGAGAGGATGTTTTCAGTGTCGTAAATGAATCGGTGTTGTGGGCTTACGCTTTCGGTACTCTCTCACTCTCTCTCCTCTCTCTCTCTCTCTCTCTCTCTCTCTCTCTCTCTCTCTCTCTCTCTCACTCTCTCTCGCACGCTTTATTGTATATTGAGTCATTTCATTCATGTTTTCGATTTTAAATGGAGCTATATGAAACATCGTGAGAGTGATTTATGGGTGTATTTTGTTCAGATTTGTGCCACTGAACCTCGATTATATATAAGTACCGGTCGTTGAGCTGTGCATTATAATTATATTTTTCATGCGAATTTTGAATTCAAGGATGCGGCAACGGTCGATTGCATAAGACAAACGGTAAATAACATTTGTGTATTTATTTTTAAAACATTTTTTAATTTAGAATCATAAATTTATAATTAATTATTTTATTTTTTTAATAGTTCATATCCTTCTTGTCAGTCAACGAATTGCCGAGTTTGTTAAAAGGGATGTCAGATTTAAATTGAGATGACGTCATTTTCTGGAGGTCGCACGGTGCTGAAGAAACCATGTGGTCAGAAAAATACTCCCACTCCGCAAACAGTGAACCAATCGGTCAAAGTATTCAACTTTTAAATTTTATCTTCAAAATGCATCAAAATTAAAACTGAAAAAACTTTTTTATCCAAAAAGAATTCCCATTGATTATTTTTGAATATTTTTTAAGCTTAACTGGATTTATAGGTATAGAGAATGATTATGTTTCAATAGATAAAATATATAGTTTCTAAAATATTTGTAAAGATACGTTTTTATAGTTGTAAAGAATAACAGAATTTTAATATAAAATCTTATTTAGAAAAATCGTTCTTTAACAAGAAATCTATCTTCAGAATTAAAATCCTTATTGCTACAGTAGCTTTTTTATACAAAAATTATGTATACATCTATAATATTTTCGCATATAAATATTTAAAAAAAGTCATTTGTACATTTATTTTACGGCGTATTTGGATTTAAATATCCTCACAGTGTTGTCAGCTCCACCAGATACCAAAAATTTGGGATTTGACCAATTACAGCTTAGAACTTTATCTTCGTGGCCAGTCAGGTCAAAAAGTGGAGCTTTTGGGCTGTAAGTAAGAATTAAATTAAGAGAATAATTAAACATTAAGAGATAAAATATTAAGAAATATTTAAAATACCTTCTTGTATCCCATAGTTTTACGTTGTTATCATATGCACCAGACATAAAAAGATGTTCTTCAGTTGTTGACCAGCAAACTGCTTGAACCCACTGTGTGTGTGATGTAAACATTGCTTTAACTATAGCACCCTCTGTAGATCTTGGATCGTATAATCGAACGTGTTTGTCTGCAGATGCTGTAATTAGTGTTTTAGATAGAGGGGAATAATCAACGTCAAAGAAAGTTTTATTTCCCATAAGTTCATGTTTAACTCCTCCTAACTCAGTATCCCAAATTTTCAATGTGTGATCCCATGACGATGTAACAATTTCTGTTTTGTCAGTCCATACTACTCCACTGATAGCCTCCTTGTGACCTTTCATAGTTCTCAAAGGTACCTTGAATAAGATTAAGAATAATAATTTATTACTTTTTTTTTAAATAAAATGAATGTAGAAATAATATAAAAGGTGAATATTTACTCTTGTTTTGCTGCATTCAGTCTTTTTCTTTTTTGAAAAAGATTCACCATCTTCATTCTCTTCTTGCAAAGCTAAAAAAATTTTAAAAATAGATAAAAATAAAAAATAAATAATTAAAAATAATTGATTATAAAATAAATGTTGTAGAAATACAGAAATAAAATTTAAAACTTACAAGTTGACCAAATTTTTATCATAGTATCCCAAGCACCAGTGGCCATCACATTACACGAGCTGTTTACTCCTACTGCTTCGAGTCCACGTTCATGCCCTTTGCATGTATGAATGCTTTCCACAGAATTACTTTCAACATTCCATTTCCACAATATTGCAGTTTGATCGTGTGATGCACTATGATAAAAAAATTACATAATACAAAATTTTAATTTTACAACTAATTTATTTGTATAAAAACCAAAATATTAAATTTTCACTTATATTCAACACTCTTTTCAACTCTAAATTTTAATTTTCTTTTTAGAGATCAAGTATTTTAATAGATTAGTAAGTAGAATTCAACTAACCTGACAAATGTTCCATTTTCTCCATCTAGAGATATCCATGCCACAGCTTTAATAGGTGACGAATGTCCAGGTATTGTTAAATGATGTTTGCCTTTTGCAGTCCAAAGATGAAGAGTATTGTCATAACAACCAGTCAGAATCCTTAAATTTAATATTTTAATAAAAAGAACAACAAATTTTTTAATTAGATTTATTGCAAAAAGTTACCATTTTTCACATACTGCAACTGCAGATACCCAGTCGTCATGTATGAGGCAGTCTTGTGGTTCTGGTGGAGGATGTTTCTCAATATATTCAACAGTGATTACTTCTTCTATTGATATGCCACGTTCTCCAATATGCTCTGATAGAGTGGTACGAAGAAATTCGGAGCATACAAGAAAATCAAATTCTATTTCTTGATTTAAAGTCTCAGATTCTGTAACAACAAAATAAATATTTAATAATTTTTATAAAAAGTCATCATGTTATTTAAAAACCATTACAAACCTTTTAAAAGTTCATTTACAAGAACATTTAATTCTGAAACAATCACGGTTGCAGGCACTGATAGAGGATAATCCGGTACAGCATACCTGTAATGAGAAGTTTTACATACAAAGTATTTAAAATAAAATAATTCTTTAAAATCTGAAACTATTAAACTCCATAATATTAATAATTGTGTGTTATAACCTCAAAAAGATTTCCTTATGCATTTGTACTAAAACTTCAAAATGTAATTAATAAAATATTCTTCCAAGCTAATAATTAATATATAATTTATTAAATAAACTTCATAAAGAACCATTATAAAAATTATTTTTAGTTCCTAAATGAAAAATAAATAATACAGTTTCGTAAACTATAACCTAACTGCCTCAAAACGAAGTGAATTTATAACTTACTGTTGTTGTTTCGTTACAAAACGAATTTGTATTTGCGGTACATCGCTGTCTGCATTTTTATTAGCCATCTTTGCTTTTAAAACGATTTACAATTACTATTTTACAAAAGCACATTAAATAAACACTACGATTACCAGTTCGTACACTGATATGCACCGACTTGATCCGACCGGTCCAACCAACACGCGGTTTTCGACTTTTCGAGTTTCAAATCGTTCCTTGCAAAGATCGTTTAACAGCTGATTTCAAGTAAGTTATGAATAAGTTATAACTCAATGTAATCACTTAAATACGTTCATAAACAAATTTTTGTTAATTATAAAATAATAATGTTACAGTAAGTATTTAACTAGTGAATAAAATTACATATATTAGAATATTAATTTTGTTTTGGCACTCAATTCGAAAATCATCGTATCGTTAAAATTTGGCGCCTTTACATCCTTGACCAACTTCAGAATGAAAATAAGCAAGATGGCGAACGTCGTCGTGTTTTGAACAACACGCACGTTTACACGTGGGTTTAGTCTAATTAAGTATTTTATTTAGTTTTTAATAAATGTACCCTAAGTTATGTTATTAATCGTTAGTGTATCAAAACATTGTACAAACGTTGTACCCTGATAAAATTTTTCTTAAAAAAATTAATCAGGAAAATGCAGTTAAAAAAGAAGTCGAAAACCAAACCTAAAGAAGAAAAACCTTCTTTAAAGGAGGTTGATGACTTGATATTGAAACGAAAAGGTGGAGGAAGTATTATTGATCAGCGACCATTATTTTCTAATGATGGAGAGTAAGTATTTGTTTTTTATTAGTTCATTAAATTTTTTTAAACTTTATAAATTAATAATGGTTTTGTATCTAGGATACTGTACGTTGTATGGAAGCAAGTTATTAGAGCATACAGTGCGCAAACTGGTGATTTTGTCAAAGAACTGGAACCGGCTGAAGACAAAATAATTAGTATTGCTTTGTCACCTGAAAATTCTGATACCATAATTGGTTGTACGGATAATGCGGAGCTTGTTTATTGGAATTGTCAAAATGGTCTTATTACTGCAAAGACGGTAATCATAAAATAATTATTTAATGAATTAATCGTACTTCTTTATTGAAGCTTATTTATTTTATACTTATTTATTAAAGCATGGTTATATAAATAATTGTACATATATCTAAAATAAATATATTTTTCAGAAACTTGCAATTACAGAAAATAAGAATGTAAAAATTAAAACATTTCATACAGTGTTTTATAAATCATATAAAGGTAAAGATGTCTGTAACGCTGTTATAAGTTCTATTGTGACAAAAGGAGAAAACAAAAGTTTACGCATTGAACTATTTGATTTAAAACTTGGAGATAAAAGTTTAAATAAAGAACTTGAGTAAGAAGAAGAATTATTTACTAAAATTCTCAACATGTTTATGAATAATAATTTATTTAATAACTTTTCAGAAATTTCACTGAAGATTATTATATTGATATTATTGGAAATCATGGGGAAAATCTTATTGCTATTGCTCACAGTACATTTTTGTTTATAATGAGCCCTATGCATGGATTAAAGTTCCTACGGTAAATTTATGACACTTTTGAAATTATTTTGTACCATATAAACTTAATAATACATTATCATTTTATTTATTATTTAAATAACAGACATAAAAGTGCAAGAATTCTTACTTGTATTTCTGGACATCCCGAAGAAGAATGTGTAGCAACAGGAGATACAAGTGGTCGGGTTTTAGTATGGAAAAATATTTCTGAATTTAATGCAGTCAGAGCAACATATCATTGGCACACATTACCAGTCACAGAAATTGTTTTTAGTAAATCTGGTAAATTTTTCATTAATGATATATTAATTTATGTTACATTAGTAAATAATTGTTATGATATTTGATGTTTTTTATTTTCATTTTATTTCATTAATCATTTTAATAAAATTTTTACATTCAGGTGGTCATATGTACTCTGGAGGTGGGGAGTGTGTACTTGTAAAATGGTTACTATCCAATCCACAAAATAAATCATTCCTTCCTAGATTACCAGCCCCCATTAGACATTTAACTATTGCACCTGCAAATATTTATGTAGCAGTATCTACTTTGGATAATGGTTTGTATTTTAAAATAATTATGATTGTACTTTTTAGTATTGTTTAAATGCATAAACCATTGACATGATTTTTACTTTTCAGGTATTATAATTGTAAATCCTCAAAGAAAATTAACAGCAGTTATTCAAAATTTTACATGGGGAGTAGCAAGTTCTCCAAAGAGTTTGTTCCCAGCTGGACTCACAGTAGATCCACGAACTAACAGTCTTGTTTTAAACAGTCGAACTGGACACGTTCAGTTTTTCAATACACATACAAAAAGTTTATTGTACAATGTAAGTAGTCTTATTTTGAGATTAGATTCTACAAACATTATCAAATAAAAATTAATATAAAAATTAATAAAATAAAAAGTAAATTATTTGATTTTAATGGTGATTATGTTTCTCAACTTAGTTAAACATAACAGCACAAAATTTGTTGACTCAAGAACGAAGTGCAATCATTGTAAATACTGAAGTCACCAGGATAGCAATCAATTCTGATGGAACATGGATGGCCACAATGGAGGAACGAGACGATAACATATCGAGTACAGAAGTAAGACTTAAGTTTTGGCAATTTAATATGGACAAACAAAGGTAAAATTTTATTAATCAAAACAATAATCATATTCATACAAAAGGTAAATAATTATATTATTCTTGCAGCTTTACTTTAAACACTTCAATCGAGCTTCCACATGAAACGGGAGTAAACGCATTAAAGTTTAGACCAAAATCATCTCTTAGTGATAATGATCAGTTCGTTGTTACTGTAGGAAAAGACAATAGATTTAAACTGTGGTACCTTGCTGAACCTGATTCTGAAGAAAGTAAATATTTTATTATTTGCAAATTTATAATTTAATAAAGACAATCGTATTAAAACAAACTTTGATATTGTTTTGTTTTAGAAAAAGTAAGGCATTGGAAATGTTACAGTGTAGGATATTATCGGAATTTATCAGCATTGGATGCTGGATTTTCCATTGATGGTTCACTCATAGGTGTTGGCTTTGGATCTACATTAACACTTTGGGTTCCTGAAACTAGTGTTTTAAAAAATAGTTTAAGCTACAATCGATATATAAAACCAATAACGTAATTAATTATGCTAATAAATTTATAAATATAACATATTTTAATTTAAAGTAATATTTATTATTATAAAATGTCTATTTTAGTCAAGTGGAATTCAGCAAACATGAATATTGTCACCTTGTAGTAACAGCTTCTGCAGAACACTTGGCAGTTTGGGATCTCTTGACCCTCACTGTAAAATGGAGTGTACCTCTTAATTTAGTAACACTAACTGCTGATCCTCTTTCCGTTTACATGGCAGCGTTTACTACTGATAATACGCGTAAGTTTCTCAAAAAATTAAGGCTTATTATTTTTTCAAATATTGATGTATACTTCGCAAATCTGTCATCAAAATTAATCAACTAAAATTTGTAATTTTTAGTTTTCATATTTACACCTGGAAATCCAGAGCCTGTATATGTTAGAAATACCGTCGTTGATAAAAACATTGCTGTATTAGGAGCTTGCTTCGTTCCGAATCTTCAAGAAAATGAAGAAAATAGTGTACAGTGGCAAAAGAAATCACAATTATATTTCATGGACGAGGAACAAGTTAGTAAACTTATCGAAATTTCTTTAATTCGTATATATTTTTACTTGGGTACTAATATTTTAATTGTAATTGAAGGAACTATTAACTTTGGAATCGAAGTCGGAATCTAGTATAGCGCTCGAAAATTTGTCAGCCAGTCGCAACTTACCTTTGACTTCGTTTAACCGAATAGTAGCTGCGGAAAAAATATCGAATACAGAAAAACTTGGATTTATCGTCCACGACTATGCCAGAGTGACTAACAAAGGAATGGTGGAAGAGGTAAGTTATTATTTATTAATCAAATTGTTGAATAGTTATATTTATTTCTCAATTTTGTCACGAGATCAAAATAATTCAACGACTCATGCTAATTTATTTTACAATGCAAAATCTTATACATAAGTAAAAATAATCTAATACTCTCGGGTAAATGCATTCCAAACTATTCTAACATTATGTTACGAGGATTATTTAGATAAAAAAAATAGTGCAAATAGTTGAATATTTAAAAAATGAATTTTTCGACATCTTTAATAATACTGCTTTTTCATGGTTTCATTTATGAGAGCAAAATGTAGCAAAATAAAGCTGTTTTCCAATAAACTACTAGCAGTTGATCAACGATGATACGATATTTAGCATAAATAACTATGTTTGACGTAGAGCAATGATTGTTCAATTAATTTTCATTTTTTTTACACTTTAACTTTCGAGAACGTATAAACACAAAAATCTAAAATTCAAAAACTTTATTCGCGCACGTGAATTAAATTCGCTCATATCGAGAAGCTCTCTCATGCCCTTGAGACAGCAACAAAAAAATGAACCAGCATGAAAGAAGCAGAGAAAGAAAAAACACAGACGAGTGGCAGGGTAAATAGCGTTTTTAACATATAAATTTGTATAGAGAGCAGTTCTTGAAGTAAGTGGATGGGGGGTAGACTCGTAGCCAGCAGACGTTATCCTAGCCGGGATAGTAACGGCTGGGATAGAGGCTACCGAGGATGTAGGAGAGCGCTTTGTGGAAGCGCCCGATGCGGTAGTTCCGACAGCGGCGCACCAGGTCAAACTTCCGGTAGCGCAGACAATGCCACTGGGGTATCTGCCTCATGTTCTCGATGGCCTGAAATCAAAGAGACACGTGTTTTTGTTAGGTTTTATTAAAAACGATGTAGGTATGTTTAAGATCGGTAAATTAAAAGTAGAATTACAAATGAATATTCTTAATTTTTATCGGTATTAGCATACAGAGTAATCATATTAAGCAATTGCGAAGGGCTATTGAGATATTTCCAAATCGAGACCTTCGAACGTCATCTTCATCAGTCCCGGACCCTCGAGAGCACTTTTTATTTCATTCAGCTGGCCGCACTTTCGTGGCCGGTGCGCAAATTTTTTGCGCCACGATTGCTTTTGCTCGATAGTTAGTTTTTAAGTATGATTCACCAAGGACTGTCCAGATACTTGACGACTTACGATATTTTAAAACAGAGTTAGGTAAACAGAGAAGTCCTCGTTGAAAATATAGTTTTCTAAGTGTACAACATTATGTGAAATATGTGAAATATTGTTAAAAATTATCAGAGATTTTGTTTAAATTAATGACATTGTTTTTTAAATCTTTCCGATATTTTGTTTTTTTAATAACTTTTATTAAAAAGGTATTTATTTAGGTAGAAAATTAATCAAAAATTAGAAGCTCAATATTATTGCTTTTTAATATGATATAAAACAGCTGTATAAGTCTCAATTAGAGACTTGGGTAAGCTCAATAAAAAAAAAAAAAATATGATATAAATAATGAAATTATAACAAAAGCTTTGTTAAATTTTGTATTTAAAAATAACTATTACGTCAACAATAATTATTAAAAACAGTAAATAATAGATTACAGATTGAACTTCAAAACGAGTATACCTCCTTAAAAAAAAGAAATCCTTCAAAAACGGCTAAATTCAATAAATATATACGTTTTATTATTATTTTTCAGTAAAAAACATTCGAGAACATGTAAAGGTTCATTTTTAGTTGTTTTATTATAAAATTTCATTTTCGTAACATATTTTTCTTCTGATCATTTATACATATAATACACCTGCAAAATTTTAAATCTTTTTAATTGAGCAATACTGCCGGAACTTGTATCCAACGAAAAAAGTAGTTTAAATGTTACCGGTTTCTTTTTTTTTTTTTTAATAAAAATTTATTCATAAATCTTATACATAAAATCTTTTTTGATAACATGCTTGTAAAATACCCATATTTTAAAAATACTGTTATTTTAGTTTTCTACATTTTTTATATATTCTGCAAATTTTTAACGATTTTGACTTATTGTACAATTTTTAACAATACACAATACAATAGTAATGAGTCGGGTCATAAATCTATATCCTTACTTTAAAGCAATCTTACAATATTTTTATTCCTATGACTCGTGATGGCAGGGAGTGAAATTGCGTTGACTGAAGTTTCATATCGAAAGATGAGTAAATTTCAGATGATTTCTTGTTTTATATATAATCAAAAATTATTATAGCGATAATATCCTATAAAAGTGCAATAGTTTTAAAAACTTCGATCAATCTTATCAGTTCAAAAGCCGAAATAGTTATTACTAGTAAAAATTAGAAATAAATAAAGTAATTTTAATAAAATCATCTTGTAAAAAATAATTGCTTTTAATACGAAAAAAAACGATTTGTTATTAGTTAGTTATAAAGGGAATATTTTCAGCTAGATTAACAGTTATTAGGTTCCAGAATCACCTCATTCAATTGGCCAAGCCAGCAAGTGTTTTGACTGTCCCAACAAATTACTTTGCTAATTCCCCAATAATTTCCAACAATCTAGCATCACCTTTTCTATAAAACATACATCTTCCTGGCTTTATAGAAAACAAACACCAGAGTCAAACAATACCCTCAAAGGAAACGCATGAGAACCCACCAAAAGCATCCGCGCAAGCTCGTCAAGTTCTGGGTCAGCCGAGCACACAGAGAAATCCGAAACGCGTACCTATATTTGCGCTCCCTCTCTCTCTCACGTATCTTCCGGCTGTAAACTTCACAATAGTATCGCCTGTACACACGCAGCCAGATCGCCCACTCGCCGCAATAGTTTGCCATTCAAAGCAAAGTTCTCGGTTGTAGCTAGCTCTCAGATGCTAGCTCTCAGATTGCCGATTGTATTTTTGCCCGCATCCGAGAAAAACACGCTCAAGTGCGTTCGATGCACGCTTGCGCTTTTATGTGAAAAGAGTGTATAGATATGTGTGCTTTTAGTCAAGACGCCCCCGCGATAGCCTCGTTGTGTTTGCCATTATTTTGAATTATGCTCTGCTTGTTTTGCATATGAAATTGACAAAAGCTGCTCCGGCGTGGCGCTTCGGAGATTTTACAATGTGTGTTTTCGCTTGAGTCGCGAGCTAATATCGATGTGTTTACCGTGTTATAATTTTATGGAGAACGAAACATTTTTAGTATAAACAGAAAATAATTATTCTAGAATTTTCATTAAATCGTTTTATCATCATTTCGCTTTTCCATCAAACCGATAAATATTAAAACATCCAATCCCTAAAAACTCCCTAAAATTTTAAACTATTCGCAAGCTCACAGCTTAAGCTTCTAAAATCCACTACCGGCCATCCTCGCTGACTACCTACTAAACTGGGCCCGCGCGC
>JAPYZB010006398.1:0-12308 GCA_030522745.1 Eupelmus kiefferi | reverse complement strand
TACAAAAACTCACAGAAACTCACAAAAATCTACCGAAACTTATTGAAAACATTTATTGAATAAATTTTGGAATTTCAAGAAATTGTAAGTTTTTGTAAGTTTTCGTAAGTTTCTGTAAAAAGTGTCCGAAATCGATCCAAAAGTTATAGAAACTTACGGAAACTTACAGAAACTTACAATTTCATATAATTTCTTACAATTTCTTACAATTATATTTCCATTAGGGTAGCATAAGCTTTTTATTTGAGCGTGCGTCAAATGGAACTTTGCGCACAGAGAATCAAAAAAGAACAAAAGATCTTGTAAATATTTACCAATGATATATCTATGTGCATAGAGAACAGATGGATAATTAATACCAGAAAACTTTCGTGAGCTATGAACTGCGGTTATACTAAATGCTCCATCAACTGTTTTTGATCTCACATCATAAATCGCAAATTTATTTTCTTGACCGCCTCTAAGACTCACAGTTGTAACATCTGGTTCAGGATCTAATTTGAAAACAAAACTGGTACCGTTACTACTAAGATCAATGTAAATATTGCTCAATGTTGCAAGTGGACAGGCACCTCTTAGTCCAATACCAAATAACTTTCGCATTGACCAATTCTAAACAATTAAATATTTTTTATTAAAAACTTTTCAATTTTCAATATATTAATACGAAACATAAACATAAAAATAATAAACCTCAGTATCAAAAGTAACAGTATCATAGACCAAAGACACTGTTTGCCTAAGTTCAAGAGATAGCTTAGTACATTCAGTATTACCGCATACTGATCGAAAATGAATGCCTATAGAATGATAATTTGTATTATGAATAAAAGCAGAATTTAATAATGTAGCTAGTCCTCTCTGAAAGAATAAGATTTTTTGAAGTTACAGTATATGAATTAAAAGTAATATTGTTAATAGTCGTACCCTTGAATCACACGGTAAGAGTTTTTTAAATGGTGTTAAGTTTTCTGTACATGCTGTTTCTCGAGGTAACGATGAAAAACGTAAATGACTAGAATTTGGTATTTCTTCCACAGCGCCAGTAGGCCGAAAGCTAAATTCTGGAGAAAGACTGTTTGATGGATTAACAAAATTTAAAGAAGCACAGAGAAGTCCAGAAAGTGCATTTGTTAAACCTTTCCATTCCTGATCAACACTGAACAATAATTTGAATATTAATAATTTATTTACTAATTCAAAATACTTGAATTTTTAACGATAAATATTTACTCTGTAACATTTTTGTTAAACCAGGCAGAAATTTCAGCACCAGGTCCTGCACTATAAAATGGATACCCAAATTTTTCATAATTCCATAGACCTTCAGTTAAAGAAATATGTAATTCATCAACATAATGCCTTCCAATAATTTCTGCAAGCCCTCGAGGAAATAAATTTGTATGTTTCACTAATTAAACAAAATTAAAATTCATTATATTGTAAAATGGCATTAATCAAATGAGAAAATGTTTGTGAAATAATATTCTCACTAACTTGTATCTACATTATTATCAGCTTCCCATAAGGTGGTAAATTGAAAATAAGCATAAACATGACCACTTGGTAAAGATTTCAGCATCAATTCTTCATCAAATGTATCAATTTGTGCAGGTGTTAAAGAAAATGAACAAAAAATTATAAAAAAAAAGAATAAAACTTTTTGTGAGTAATCCATTTTTATGATCTATTTTTCAATTAAACTAAAAATATGTTCAATTCAAGTATTTACAAATCTGAAAAAATATTTAGATTATTACAAAAACTATTTAAAACAATATTTTTTTAATAAAAATATTACCATTTTTATCATAATAATTTAAAATTTATAATCTTCATTTTTATTGGATATTTAAAGTAATATTATTTAATATTTACATTAAAATAAGTATAGTTAGGGCTCTTACGAGTAATAGACCGGATTTATAGGTTAAATCCACTCTAAAGTATAATAAATAGATGACGCCATATTGAAACTAAGGCGTGGTCTGTAGTTCAAATTTTAGCGAAAATTTTTAAGTATAATATTATATATATATTTATAAAATGTGTTTATTAAATTATTTTTAATATTATTACTCTTTCCTAATATCAAAAGAAAATTTATTGAAAAATTCTAATTTTACTTATTCATTAAATCAATTTTTAAATAAAAGAAATTCATTGTTTAAAGCAAAAATTAAAATGTTTAGACATTTTAATACACTGTCAGTACCAGTTTAACAATTATTACAAACAAAAGATAATATAGATATCATAGATAAAAATCAAGTAATAACATTACAAAAATATTTTATCCGATGTAGCAAATATACTTTCACACCTTTATGTGTTTCATTTTCATTAAAATTAAAGTAAGATAAAATTTGTGCAGTTTTCAGGTATTCTCAAAATCCCATTGACAATTTTCAAGTTCAAGATTTTCAAGTTCAGAAGTTATTCCCATTGTTTGATCTTCTACAAAAATATATAAAAAAAATAGGAATTAATAAATAGAATGTTATTTAGAGAAAAATTTCATTATTTTTACTTTACCTATAGTTTCTACAAAACGTTCATTTAAAGTTTTAATAGGCTTTAGAATATTAAGAAGTGTCGTATCAGACTTTCTACACTGTTTAAAAAATGAATGAACTAAGAGTTGGCTAATCCCAGGCCGATTACTTGGATCACTTTGAAGACATAGTTCTGAAATTTCGTGAAATGGTTCTGAAAATTTTCGTGTTGACATTGTTTCCACATTTTTGGGAAAATTTTCATTATTTGTTTCACCTCCACCAGCTAAAAATTATAGAAAATATTAATAACATGTATATTTGAGTGTTAATGAAATATGATATTTATTTAACTATACATTGTTCAATATCCATCATGTCAATTGGAAATGTAGATCTGTCAATAATACTAGGGATACATCCTCGAACTTTTTCAGTCAACATTAAAGTATCTGGAACATCAGCAAAGGGTACTACTCCATTAGCTAGTTCGCAGATTGTCATTCCAAGACTATAAATATCTGATTTTTCATTGTAACCACGCAGATCTTGTTGAAGTACTTCTGGACTAAGCCATTTAAGATTGTTTATACTTGAATTTGGAAAAGCATAAACAGTTCGTTGCCATTTACCACTTTTAACTACTTCACATGAATATCGCATACCACATATACAGGCCTGTCCATGTTCAGAAATAAGAATATGACTAGCTCTTAATGCCCTAAATATTTTTTAAAATAAATTAATTTCATTATTTTTATTTCACAGCTTTAAAGAGAAAAAGTAGTGTAAAATAAAATAATTTCTTGAATTGTGGATCTTTATGGATAAAATAAATGTTTTTTAACTTAGTTTAACATTGAGTCTATTCTTTACAAATATTTGGTAATAATATAGACAAACCTGTGTATAATTCCTTTTTTATGTATGTAATCAAGTCCATGCAAAACATCCTTTACAATAAATGCTATAGCAAGCTCTGGAAAACCTTCATTAAAATGTTCTTTAAGCAAGTTACTACATGATCCATAATTCATAAGAGGTGAGATAATATAAATATCATGACCAAATACAAAAGCATTTAAATATGGAAGAACATTAGGATGTTGCAGCTGTCTTGTAGTTATTATTTCTTGTTGAATGAGATTGTAATCATCAGGATCTTTATCATCAATAAAGTATTTTTTAATAACAACGTAAGAATTTGTTGTTTTGTGTAAAGCCAAATGTACAATTCCTGTTCCATTACCACAAATACCTGCATGAAATTAAAATTTAAAATATTTATAATTTAAAAAGACAATGATTTACATACCTAAAACCATTCCGGTACTATAATTATTTAAATTAATATCATACATCTTGAGTGTGCTCTCTTAACAAACACTTAATGTCTTTTTTTTATAAATAAATTCTCAAACATATTTAAAAAGTACGAAATGTAGAAAATTAATGTATAATATATCAAATTTGTTCTTTTTTTGAGGTAACAATACCTTCTATTTACTAAATTACAAGCTTAGAATACTTCAATTTTTAGAATTTTTTCAATAAAATTATCAACTAATGTTGATGCCATTGAGAAAAACAAAACCTATTCTATACTAACATAACCCCTATTATGATAACTTAAGACTTTCACTGTAAACAATCATTATATATTTTTATATATAACACTATAGATCATACAGCTGCTGCGCAGCCGGAGTAGATTAGGTTAGCTAGGGTTTGATTTATTAACGAAAAGATAAAAAATAGAAACAATAAAGGAACGCATGTTTTCAGATAATTAAATCACAAATAAACATTCAACAATAGAATAAACATTATATTTCAATAGAGAGAAATTTAAGAGACGATTGTACCGTTGTACGGTACACCCACCCATAATAATTATAGACCTGATGACGAGGTATATTACTTCTATGTAATATACTAATATTAATTTTTTAAAAAATGTTTTTTCACATTATTTTCTCCTTTGCTATTTTTTTATATTATACCTAATGTATACTTAAAATTATTTGTAAGGAATATGTAAAAAATAATACAATAATTTTTACGTTTTAAAATGCTTTTTATTAGAATTTTCGTAATTAAAACAGAAATATATAATTATATAATTCTTTTTTTAATAAAATGTACTAAAGTAACAACGATACCTATATATTTATATATTATTTCATATAATCTGCACGAATCATAAAATGTATTTATAATAGTTTACAATCAGTCAAGACATAATTATTATGTTAATAAATAAAACGATATGGCTTTATATTGAAACTTGATAATTCACTTTTCAAACTACTTTATAAAAAAATCTTATAAAGTATCAAACATTTTTAACAGTCTCATTCATTTCTAATTTTATCTCATATAGAGAATTTCAAACAAAAATTACTATACTTTCTACTTTGATGTTAGTGATCACTCCTAAAAGAGCAATCTTATAGTTTAGGTAATTCGTTATTTATTATTATTTTAAATGGTCACGTCACAAAGTAATAATTTACGAGTGAAAAAAATCTTTAAAAATGCAAAATTAAATATTAAAATAAAGTTACTGCTTTAATTAATATAAAATTCAAAAAAATTAAAAAATAGTATTTTAATAGAATTTTTGGAAGCATTTAAAATAAATTTATACTACGATTAGAAAAATTATTTGGAAGCATTTCGTTATAATGTATTAAATTGAAAGATTTTATCGTTCAATTAAACTAAAATAATTATTATCAAACTAATAACGATAATTTATTCTTGTTATGTACTATAAAAAATTATGATAAATCTTGTGCCCTTCAAAAAATTGTGCTATAATAGTGATATTCATCTTGATAGATTTCTAGCAAAATTTTGTCTAAAATTGAATTTTTCTATTTGAAATTTTACAAATTTAGTGTTGATAGTAACTGACGACCAGTTTCCATCAATAAAGATTTTACATGTTCTGCATGAACAATCTGACCACAAACTTCAGTATATCGTTGAAATGCTTCATCATCATCTTTAGGTAGAATATAGTGTAAAGATTTTAGAGGCAAAACTTCAGCTGCATATTTTAATGTATCTAAAAATAAATATTATTATTTAATAAAAGATAAATGTTAATGTAATTGTAACATTATAATTACAGAAGAACTTAGAAATATTCTTATAAATAAAATACTTAAAAATAATTATTATTTACCAATCATTGTTTGTTCAAAGAAGAGACGCGATTCTTGACTAGATTTATTTTTTGAAATTTTCTGTTGTAGTAAATCAACAAGCAATTTCCATTCTGTTTCTTTGGTATACATATCCTATAATAATTTAGGATTAATGTATTGATAAGGTAACAAATGATAAATGTGAAAATAAGATTATATTTTAGTAACATTTTTTTAAATTTAGCATTACCTTGGCATATTGTAACACAGCTTGAGGACATTTTTCTATTAACATTTGCGTAACAACTTCTGTATTTCGATTACACAACGTGCGAAAAGCTAAAGCGCCATCCACTTCTTCAGCATCCAAGAATTGTTCAACTTCTTGTAGACACTCAGCTGGCAGGAAATCGCTTGCCATTACCGCTTGCAACTTCAAAACTTCAATACGAACTGTCTTATCATTTTCTGCATTATTTAATCTTGAAAATTCATCTAAATCAACAGCACTCATGATTTTTTGGTAATCTTTTGCACATGGTGGCATCTTGTCTAAATACTTTGGTCTTTGACTTTCAAATAGGTAAGCATCATCATCTTGCCATTCTCCATTTGTCAGAGATGATGCTTCTTGTTTATAAATTTTTGATTGCATCAATTTACCTAAGTAAGATCGTACAAGGATTTTGAAAGCTTCAATGAGAGCAAAATCATAAGTAATATCATTTTTATCTTGTAATTTAGAGAAATAATTATGGAGGTACGTTTCCAGGAACTGTTGCAAAGCTGCTGCTGCATCATGACCATCCCTTCCAACTCGTGATGGTAAATATTCTAAAAAAACCTGCAATTTTAAATAATTAACATTAATTATTAGATTTTTTTTACACCGTCAATCATACGTTTTTTATGTATATAAACTTGCCTGCATGATTTGATGAAGGGTAAGAACCTCATCTTCAACTAATTGGGTAAGAATTTGTGCAAAAACCAAACTTTTGCGACAAATTAAAGTAGCTGCAAAGTCAGAAAATGACAGAATAGCTCGATTACGCGAATCAAAGGCATCTTCATCAAAAAGCAAATGAGGGTATTTGAGTACTATAGTCAAGAGAAATCTATCAGAAACGAGGTCCAGTGCAGTTTCCGCTAATACTTGCTTCTCTGCTTGTATGTAAAGAAGGGTGAGAGCAAGTTGACTGCAATCATCCTCATTTTGTGACGTTAGCAATTTCATTAATTTTTCCGTCGCATATTCTCGCAAGACAACGCTTCCAAGAATAATTTTAAGCAAGTCTTCTCTGCTTTCTTCACTAATTATTTCTACAATATCCTGACTTTGGAAGAGTGCATCAGCTTCTGGTCCACTTCTTATAGTCATTAGGACATCAGTTACATAGGTCACCAAGCCAGGAGCATTATAAGTTGACTTTCTTGATAAAACTTCACTAGGTTTTAATCCAGACATTTTATAATATGGGATGCATAGACAATTTTCAAATTCAGAATCTGATTTTATAAAATAATCTCCCAAAAGAGCACATGATTGACCAAACAGACTTTCCAGTTTCAAATCATTTTGTGTTTGATCATTATCATTAGCATGAAAATCTGCTATGTCTTTTGCTAAACGTAACATTGTGTGAGCTTCTTCCAGTAAATGTCGATAAGTAGATGGGCTAGTTGTTCTGTAATAAAAGATAAATGTTGTTAAAGACAATGAGGTAATCTAACTTGAGTAATAAAATATATCTATGATAATACTACCTGTGATTTTTTGCAGCATTGACAATGTCGTAATATATGTTTTCAGGACTAGGCAACCTCAAAGAGTAGAGTGTCCAAGAGTTTTCTGCCTTAGTTAAAAGTATAATACATTTATCTGAACTAAGCAATGTTTGTACTCCTAAAAAAGGTCGCAAACCAATAAGACATACAGGTTCAGAGACATCAGGACAGGTATTTTTCATATTTTGTAACTGAGATGATGTTTTAGCAATATGGTGCGGCAAACGTAAAGTATAAGATTCTAATCCAGCTTCAGTCAAAGCGTGTAAAACTGTGTATTCTAATGCAACATGATTAACTGGTGCTGTAAAGGGGTAAGTAGTTAAACATGCTGGATTATTATTGTCATTATTTTCAATGTTAAAATGATAAATATAGCCTTCTTGAGATGTACAAATTAAACAGGTCACACCATTAAGGTATTTATATTTTTCAGACCTCAAAATTGATTTCTTTAATCCATTATTATTATTGCTAATTTTCATGTATAATGGTTTCAAAACAAAGCTTGTGAAAAATTCTGTGTTACCATCTGCTCGAGGAAAATCAGTGGCCCTAGCAATTTTCAGCCTGAGAATATTTTTTACTGCATAATTTTCAGACCAGCCATTGTCAGGTGAAGTAGTTTTAATAAATACTTCTGTGTCGGCAGAGTTCAAAACAAAAGGATTAAGAGTATGACCTGGTCCAGCTCTCTCTAAACAAATAGAGGGAAAATTAACAGATAAAGGTTGAGAATTTTGATCAATGATACCTTTATTAATCAAAGATTCTGATTCTGATTTTTCATCATTCACTAAGCACTCCCAATCTATAGATTTACTTTTACTCTTTTTCATTGACAAATTAAGAAAACTCCGAGGATTAGAGTTTTTGTCTACATTATGCTTTTGATTAGAATTATTCTTTTGCTTTGTTGTGTTGAGATCATTGGGAGTATTAGATGAAATGGAATTATCAATGGTTTCCATACTACAAAAGTCTGTTGATATTGTTGTCTTGTCATTAGAAGAAGAAGTTGTAGAAGTTAGAGAGCTTAAGTGATCTATGTCGTCATAGAGTGGATTGGTCAAGCGAAAGACAACAAACCTAGAAGAATCCATAACCGATATGAAATCTTCGACTATCTGGAGTTTTGTTGGGGAAAAGTGCAAGCCAAGAGACCAGGGTCTTGCTTCAAAGTCAATAAACTTCATTTTAGATGGATTCTGCGTCTCAATTTTGAACTCGTGCAGTATCAAAGTATTGGCTGCAGCCACCAGTAGATTACCGGTTGTCTGACAACAAGCTATCGCTGTAGGTTTTGCATTAAGAGGCAGCTCAATCATCTCCAAACTGTTTTGTGGCCTATTGAGACTTGGTGTAACGCGGCCAGCAATTCTGGCTCTCATGGGTTGTCTCTCCTGAGTCGCCCAATTGACGTAGATCCTGACAAAGCTGCTGGTTTGGGCAGTATCCCTGGAGATCTTGGACTCGAGGGTGGCAACATAGTTGGCCTTGGCGCAGTGAACGATTTGGCAAGCGAGGTCAACGGTGGGAAATGCCGTGAGAAAGCTAAGCTCGGGTATCGTGAGATCGCGCACCTCGATGCAGTGGCTCGGCAGGGCCAGTAGCAGGTAGTCGGCGGGCTTTGGCTCGTTAACACTGACGACGCAGCTCGCCGTTGGTTCCTCGATCTGAGCGACATTCTGCTCGAGAAAGTTGTGCACCGGGATCACGCGCACCATTCTCCTGGCCGCACACTATTTTTTTATTCGCTACCTCTTCCTATTCTTTCTATTTGCCCTGCGGAGGAGCAGACAGCAGCAGCTCTCATAGCCCCCCAATTCGAGATCGAGCTAATTGAGCTTAGCTGCCAAAGACACGGTTGTCGTGCTCGCTATTACATATCTTTTTGTCGAAACTCGCAGAAATCCGAAAGGAGGATCCAAGTAGCCAGACCATTGCACGATTCTCGCACAAGTTCAAGTCTCACTAAACTGTTTGCTCTTTCTTCTCCTGTAAAATCGGCTATGGATCGATTTTCAGGGGCACTTTGCATGAAGCATTGTAGCCCCTCACTGTCACTTATTTTTTCTTCTTCTTGGTTATTATTATTATGACACTTTGTTACTAGAGTCTATGTTTGTATAGGTACATCATACATGCACCTGTTCCGTCTGATCTGTCTCGTCTGCTAACCTTGCCGTGGGGAACTGCTGCAGCGCGGGCAGCCAAGCAAAAGCGGTCGAAAAATGAATAAGTACGAACAACGAATTACGAGAGATATCATATATACACCTAATAGCTGCGCGCGCTGATTAGCGATGAAAAACGATGGCAATGCGCATGCGCTCGCCTGCGCCCAGTGTCGTGCTCGCCGGGCTCGCCCTCGCCGCTCGCGTGATGTTGTTACTCAGCTACCTATGGTGCACCTGTTTTTTTTTAATTTTAAATATACTTATGCCTGATGGCAATCTGAGATATGAAACAAAACTGTAGTAAATAATGCATGTATATACATAGCTCGGCGGATCGATATGCACGTCGCCGTGTAAAAATTTCATGAAATATAATGCAAACTCGCGTTGCTGCGTTATATACTTTACTTATAGCCTGCAAATATCAGTTTTCGCTATCAGCTGCATGCAAATAATATAAAAATACTTATTCTTTCTCTTTGATTAATATATATATATGTATATTCAATCTAATGCACACGCTACATGATGCGACTATTTTAGCCTCAACCGTCTGACCAAATTAATTTTTATAAATATTTATTTTCAATAAATTAGTACAAATATATTCAATATATAACTATAGCTTTTTTATGACTATCGCTTAACAATGATTAATGACGGCGAAAAAATTATTACATTTTTTACACATTCTAAAAGACGAATAATTATATTCGACCATTATATTATAGGACTATTATATTGAAGAAAAATATTAATATTGCTTTTTCTTTAAAATTCTAAATAATTATAAGAATAATGATATGCTTTATTTTATACTTATTTTTTTATATTATTATATAATAACAAACAAAAGCAGAAAGTATATGCGCGACTCTGCTCGTAAAAATATAAATTTATTGCGATATTGTTACTTTTTTTAATTAATATACAACTTTTAAACTGCATTTTCACATAAAAATCCATGTATTCTAATCTAATGTAGGAATGTAGAAAATCAAGAAACTAAGCCTTTATTTACCTTTCACTTCTTTAGATGCATTTTATTTAAGAATCCGTTACTTAAATGACCGTTATATTTGTTCATGCTCATTCCGGCCAATAACTCAAATGTGACTGAATTTTTAATTGCTCTAATTGCAATTTACACGACATTATTCTATAACATCTTTTTATATTTTCAATTATTTGTTTTTTTAACGTTAAATAAAATTATAATATTGATTAATTTATTAATGTTTTTAAGTTAAATAATTATTCAATTCAATCAATATATTTTTTTTTTTTTCAAAATAGAAACTGAAATTAAGTCATGAAGTTAAAATTTTTTTTTACTAAAAAATTGTATGGTATATATTATTATTGCAAGTATCCACATCACACAAGTCAGATAAATTCATTTATGATACCTACACACCCAAAATTCTAGTAAAACTGCGGCAATTCTTATACAGAAACTAAATATGTCCATTTTATATGTTTTCGAGAAAAACATTTGTTAATATTTAAAGTGCGCCTAAAGCGAAGGAAACGTATTGAAATCTAATAAAAAAAAATCTAATTCGTTCGCGACTAAATACCATACGTATGCGATTAAAGAATTATAACTATACAATATATATATATATAACATGTACTCGATCCCCTCCTTATTTTATTATTTATGTTATTATTAATATTATAACGAAATTGTTTTATTTTAAAGTTAAAAATTATAGCGCTACATTATTTTAATTTTTCTATTATTTAATTCTGGTAAATCTGCAGCCGATTTATCTGTTGCTGTATCAGCTCACTTTCCGGCATAACTAACATCAATATTTACATAACAATTACTTCATTCGTGAATTTAAAGGTTTTATATTGACAGTAACATAATTGTATGTATTTCAAAAGTCAAGATTAGAGAAGACAGGTTGATAATGGATTATAATAAAAGTAATTAAAACTATATTTATTTAAATATAGTTACAGTGGACTTATCAGAAATGCGTATTATAAGTTATTACTAAATAAAAATATCGATTCCAGCTGCAAGTCTACAAGTTCGTATTTTTTTGATAAGTAATTATACCAGCTTTTTCTTTTGTATATAATTTATACAGCTAACTTTTTCCTTAAAAAGCTTATAATAAGTTATACATATCTAGTGCGACTTATGTTACTAGATCGATTAGTATGCATTAATATATACATGTATATAGGTCTAAAAAAATATATCTATTTGCCTGATAATAATTAATATAAGCCACAATGCGGCGGTTTGTCACAAAGAATATAACTATTTTCTTAATATCATTTTTTTCCTCATTTTTTCAGTTTGGATTAAGCAAGGCTAGTTTTAATAGGATAAGCTAATTTATCAAATTTCGAATTGTTGACTTTGAGGGAGAGAGAGCAATATACATATATAGAGGAATATAGAGCAGCGCCTCACAGCCTCATGACTGAGTGACAATATAAATGAAGTATAGCCCAAATGCCGCTCCTTTTCGAGCCAACAGCTAGTTGGGCAAAGATCGGCGAGAGAACGACGACGGCTAAAGTAGCGGGGAGCGCCGCCCGACGCCGCACACCACAACACTTTAGCCGCACGGAGAGAAAAATTGTGCTGATATAGTATGTGCCCTTGATGCTCAATTCGCTTGAAGGGTCCCATACTATTTTAGCAAGAGCTCCTAAGCAAAAAG
>JAPYZB010006380.1:0-12177 GCA_030522745.1 Eupelmus kiefferi | reverse complement strand
AATATCTTTCATTATACACATATAATCCAGTTCTAAACTTCTTCAAAACTAGTAATCTTCTTTACTCGATCAAAAAAAGATATCGAATTATGAAACTATTAAAACATTTGTATAAGTGCATAATAACTATCTCTTTCATTACACTTTTGCTCCCAATATCTATATTTCCGGAAATTATGCTTCTCAAGTGGATTGTCGGCTTTGGGAGATATCGTTAATGTGGTAAAGTTGAATATAACTTCATTTCCTCCATCGAAGTATCAATTTATCGGGATCTACGTCTTCGTCCAAATGGAAACACTATTAGTTTACTAACTTGGCCCTCATTGATGGATGTTCGACAACTTTAGTTTATTTGCGATGCATTCTGGTTAGCATCATGTTGTTCTCCTTTTAAGTTTGCCATATAGTAATTTCGTTACTAGTTTTCACTTAGCCTATCTATCAACTGTACTATCTATCAAAATATAAATAATAGTACTTTTTTATAATTTTAATTTAACTTTAATTTAGTTTTTTTATATGCTTAATAAGTTTCATTTAGAATCTAAATATTTTTATCACCGTTTTTGAGACAGTTATGTGCATAAAGAAAGCACAGGTCTGGCCGTTCATTGATTTCTTTCACTTAAATGAGTTTATTTTGTTTAACTTTAGACGCAATTATGACTGAAGAAATAAAAAAATAAGCACAGTTACAATCATACATTTTCTAACTTCTTTAGAAATTACTTTAAACAAATTTTCCCTAACTGGTTTAATTAATATTTAGTACGTAATTTTTGAACTTTCGTTTAATATATTGAACACATTTCTAATTCGCCACTTTAAGGAAAATACAAAAATAGTTTTCCTTTGAAATGTGAATAATTAAAATCAAAGTTATGCTTATTTAAAGTTGAAGAATTTTATAATTAATAAGTGTATTTTCGTTTTCTCAAATTTAATCAAGTATAACATTGGTTGCAATTATTAATTCTTAATTCTGAAATCAATAAATTAAAGCTTGCCTTTTGCACATTGATTTTTGTTATTCAAAATTTATTTGGGTCATTTCTAAATTAAATTATTCATCTTTCAAGAAGAAAATCTTGTTTTTCATTTTCTTCAAAATAAGATTGTAAATATCCATAAATTGAGTTTTCTGAAGCATTAGACCGTACGACTTCGATTTAGCGCGGTTTTTCATACCTAAAAACGTATTTCGAAGTTTTATTAAGATTTGTGACTCGAAGGTGTATCACTCTCATGATAAGTGTAAAATCCTAATAAATATTTTCTTCACTAAATGATCTCCCGAGGAATTGATACATGTACTTTAACTTTTTTCCAAGTTTTTCTAATTTTCGAATTTTTTCTTTTTATGAATTATTCCTTTAAATTAATTTAGCCTTTCAATAAGTATAATAAGATTTAAACGTTAAAATGTACTCTTGAAATCCTTTGCTAACTGCCATTGATATCATGTCACTATAGTAAAAAAGTAACAAGGTGTATGTAGTTTGCCGCACAAATAGAAACCATAAAAATTTCAAAAACTCTTGTACATTTTCATATGTTTTGTTGTTTTCATACATTTTTGTTGAAAAGTTTAAAAACTAACAAAGTATAGAAATGTACAAATTGGTCCAAATATGTGCAGAAATACACGAAATATTCTTTTGTTAGAAAAGTCTTTTTTTCAGATATTGATTTTACAAACATTTGAAAAAAAAATGAATTCAAATGGAGATATGCAATACTGAAATATAAGCATAAGAAGATATAATTTTAAAAAATCGATATAAGTAAGGATTGTTTTATATAAGTAACTATTTTCCATATAAAAAATTAAAATTTTATGAATCGGTAATATCGATAAGTTTAGATTTTAATATTATATAATATTTTTCTTTATATAATTTTTTAAACAAAATCAATTTCTTTCTCGCCTTCATTTCGTTTGCTAGTAATTATTGGATTAATCAAGAAATGTGTATTTGTGCATTGTATTGATTGGTGATATGGTATAAGTACGTTTTTGTACCTAGCATATAGGAGATGTACAATCGTTTCCGATTTGGCATTGATAACATATGTTTTGGCTGAATTTCAAAAAAATTGCAGGATACTTTGTAAGCGTATCAATCATTAGACAACAAGCTGGCCTAACTAAGAGTAGTTTCTGTTTGCAAAAATATCACGCATAGGCGTTCAAGTGGCATTCGGCCAATAAAAATATGTGGAATTCTAAATTCGAAAGGATTTCTTAATAGATTTAAACTATTACATATTTCTCAAAATACTTTAAAATTTACACCAATTTTAGTGTTATATTAAATAGTTTCTGCAAATTTGTAGTTATTTGAACATGATTATTTCAAAGTCGATAAAAAATAAATTTTGCTTATAAGCTGTATCATCAAAATACTTGTCAACAACTCATACAATTTGATAAATCTATCGGATATATGCATAGAGTCCACATTTCACACGTTTGCAAAATCAAGAAGATCAAACATATCTGTATTAGAAACAAGGCTCACAAGCAGACTAGAAAGAGCCACATGTTAACCCAACTGACCGTTTGGAAACGCTAATTGAAGCGGCTACTTGCAGCTCGGTGGTTGGATGAATTAGTTTGCTTAGTTGCGCATAGAGCTTAGTCTCTTAGTCTCTGCTGATCTATCCATTCGGTCTTCCAAGTTCGATCAGTTTGCGCTTACTAAGGGGAGTATGGAATTTGCTATACCTCTCCGCTAGATGGAAACCCATAATCAGACGCACGTGCTCGTACTGCAGTTTGCCGTGCTTTGGCGATTACAGATAATCTCTAGCATAAATAGAAGTGCATTGATCTACTTATAGGGGAAGATACACGCTAATCTTCCGAAATCTAAGAGATCTAAAAAGTGCAACTGGCATTGCTTTAATTAAACCTAGTCCTTTCATAAAGATTTAATCTTGATTAAAATTTTTGTATTTTAATAATTGTCTATTTTTAAACTAGCATTTCATGCAGATTTAAGATGACAGTGCAATAATCATGACACTTGTTATTACAGTTAGTTGATGCAATACAGTTGTTGAATTCCCACGCCTTATCATTGGATTTTCCAAACAATACTTTGTCCCTTAAATTGTAAATCTCTTTTTTGTTTTACAAAAAAGTTCTACCATTTTTTTTGTATTATGTTTGTTGTTTGAAATAGATAGCAAAAAATGGAAAATAATATTACATTATTGATAACAATATACCTACAGTTTTGCTTTTCGAAGGCTACTATCAAGAGTGCATTTTAACATACCACTAGATATCGCCATATATCAATATTTCAATTTAAATTTACTAAATATACTAATAAAATTCATTCATCTATCTAAAATAATATTGAAACTACTTTCCACAAAATCCCAAAGAGAAAATTGTTGGTTTATACACGCTTAGGAAGATCTGGATCTACAAAGTAGATTTTTCTTAGAAAAGGACTAGCAGATGACTATTTCATGGAAAACTAGGCTCCTGCGGCCACTATATGGTGGAAACGACGCCTCCGACAAATCTACTTCTCAAAGGATCAAGAATAAGTTAGCTTGCTGCTCTATTCCAGACTGGTAAATTACCTTCTACTGCTGCGAAGTTTGGAGCAAACTCTCACATTTTAGTGGGTTTGATGCAGCTTGAAGCGCAATACATGCTAGGATCTCGCTTTATGAGCTAAAAATGTACTTGAACATCTTTTAATCTGCTCAAATTTAGATATAAAAAATAGAATTTTTCAGAATCAACTACATTAATCATACAAATATAGGAAGAAGTTTAAAAGAAAGAAAAATTATTATCATTTATTACTTTGAGTTATTTATTTATTCCTTATTTGCTGAGTCTATTCTTCTTTGCTATCATTATTATCATAACAAACTTTACTTATTGTACCTTCTTTTAATAACGTAGTGTTGCTCACACAGGCCTCACAACATACCATCTTTCTCACTATACTCTATTGGAATAGGGAAATGACATTCAGAAGCTCGTGATGTGCGTGTTTCTCACTTTCCGGTTGGTGTGTGTACGCGTCTACGTGCTCAGCTACAGATCGCGCCTGCAAGCTCGCGCTCTCTTGACATCTATTGATCATGACATGAATAATGAATGAATATACACTCGGTACCTGAATAATGCATGTGCGTTCTCTCTCCCTCCCCCATCTCTCTCTCTCTCTCTCTCTCTTTCTCTCTCTCTCTTTCTTCTCTCTCTCTCTCTCTCTCTCTCTCTCTCTCTCTCTCTCTCTCTCTCTCTCTCTCTCTCTCTCTCTCTCTCTCTCTCTCTCTCTCTCTTTCTCTCTTTTCCTATCTTTCTCTTTCTCTTTATCTCTATTTCTTTCTCTCTCTATTTCTCTCTCTCTTTCTCTGTCTCTTTCTCTTTTCCTTTCTCTCTCTCTTTTGTTTGTTTCTATTCTTTCTCTCTTTCTTTCTCATACACAAACACACGCATACGTACGCGTACAGGAACGTATTCTATAGTAGAGAGGGTTGTAAGACAAAAGAAGGAGTATGCAATAATATATGCATAAAACTTTGTGCGGACTTAAAGAGAAAGAAACTGCAATGTATCGGAGCCGGGTGAACTAAGGAATTCGTGCTCTGACATTCAGAACTGTATTTTAAAAGATTTTGTTTTCTATGAGAGTGAATCTTATCTTTTGCTGTAGATATTATTATACGAAATTAGATTTTGAAATAAATTGATAGTATCTTGAATTATTTAACTAGCTTATAGAAGCATCATTACGCTACTGTATATCTGTTCTAAAAAGTAATAATAGCATTTAATATTCTTGTTAAAAATACAAATTTGTCAATACAATTTTTAGTTTTATCTGTAAAGAACAAATCTATATTTTTTAAATTTAGACTGCTCAGATTGTTATAATTATTACAATAACAAACGCAGTCTGTTCCTTCTAGTAGCTTTTTACTTTCACTCTTTTTATTCACACTTACGAATGCTTGTTATTCTTTCAAAATGAGAAATGTTGCGTAAAAATGTGTACCAAATTTTTTTCTTGTGAATGAAGCTTTATAAAGCTCTTTCATTTTAGATTTTTGTGTTAAGTTTGTGTTGCAATGATACTTTTCCTTTTATTTCTTTATCTTATTATTATTTTAAGTAAATTAAAAATAAATACTCGACTCTGTTTTGATTACAGAAAGTGCTTAGTTTATTCATAAAAATATAAAACTATATATATTTACGTACTTCAATTTTCTACGTACATGTTTCTTGGAATAAAAGATTTTTTTTCCGGAAGCTTGTGCGGTATCTGAAAGCCTCGCGTGCAGTCGATACTTCGACCGAAGAAAAAGGAAAGTAAAGAGTTCTATCCTTTTGGATGAAAGACTTTGCCCTCCTCTCGTTTCACTTGGTCGCACTGATGTGAAATCGCAATCAGAAGCGTTCGACGTAAATTTCTAAAGGGTCAGTGCGTTTATGTAGGTTTCCTGTGTGTAAAAACAGACAACCGAAACCGACACTACCCTATGTCCTTAGGTTATACAAAGTTTAGCTTTTCCCTTACTCATTCTCTACATCATGCTAGCTTAGATTAGAGTAAATTAATAGAAATAAGATTGAGAAGATTGATAATTCTTTTACTTTTGCTGATAATTGAAAATCTAATTTATTTGAACTTATGATATTTAAATATATAGACATAAGTACAATGAAATAAAATGGTACAGTAAGCTCATAAATTTTATTTTATTGTTAATAGGTTCAGTAAACGAAGCGGGTGTCTTCACTCTTCGTGGTAAGCAGGATGGCAGTGGCGGTCGTCGCAGCAAACGTACGACAACAACCACAGCCAGTATAGCCACGACGTCGAGTAGTAGCATTACGACAACTACGAGCTATGTTTCAATGGACGTCAGCGAAGGTGACGATGTTGTTGTCGAACCGGCTGCACTATTTCAAGATGACCCTGAGGATGCAACATCCGAGTCTTTTAAGACATTAGATGATGGTGGCGAGATTATTTCTCTGTCCACTTCGCCCAGTGACCCGCCCATTGAAATAGTCGTCAAACCACTCAGCAAAGTTGTTTTACCCTGCGAGATAAAGGGCAATTATACAGAGCTACTTATGCCAGCAGTCAGGTGGGTACTTTTAATATTTTATGTAAATGTTTATTTTTATTTTATTTGAGAAAACACAAAATAATCATCGTTTATAAATACGGTTGCCAATTACTTTTTCGAAATAGAAGTTTTTTATGAGTGAGTTAACAATAAAGTCGGATATTCAGATATTTTTTGACACAGTAAAAAAATTCATTACGTTTTATTTTAAATATTACTAGTTTTGTTATAAAATTATATTATGATGAATATATATGAATTTTTCTTGTTGAAACCATTGATTTTTTCAAAAGGTCTATGAAAATAAATTTTAAAATCCGATCAGCATATTCTTTATTGTAACATATATGTATAAAGTTGCGTCAAATAAAATAGCTCCGATGTTACTTGTTCTTTAGTATTCTAATAACAACGACTTTTGTGAGTTACAGAAGTTATAGGATACGACCAGCAAGTTGGTCACATGAAGGAACCCCGGTAGATATGATAACCATTGACACCAGGACGGAAATGAGTGGAACTGGACATCGATACGTGGGTGACTCGTCAACAGCAGCATTACACATAGAAAATGTCCGTTTAGAAGATGATGGAACGTGGACGTGTCAGCTCGAGGACGATCGAGGAAAACTTCTTGTTGGCAGGCGTGTCAAACTCGTTGTTCTTGGTGAGTTATAAAATTTAATGTAATTACAAACAGCTAATTATAATTGGAAGTCTTACATAAATTTACGCAGCACATTTATGAATACAGTTTATCTAAAATTACTATAGTTACCATGACATAATTTTTATTGGAGCCAAAATGAGTTTGTTAAAAATATAAATCATTTCATTTGATATTGATTATTTTTTCATTCAACTCCCTTATAGCATTATAACTTTACGTCATACTTGTCTTTAAAAGGTGAAACTAAAAGCAAAGTCTGTCACTTTTCTTTTAATCGAACAACTTGGCTTTTCTTCCCTTTCTTCCAAAAACTTATGGGTTATCCAAACTCGAGAAGTAAAATCCTTAGTAAAGCTGCAAATATTTTAGGTTTTATTTATAGATGAAATCTAACAAATCCAACTTTTACAAGTCAGCAAGCTATATCTGTATTAATTAGCACGATACATAAACAAAAGAGCATTAGCTTCCATATGATTTCCAAAAATTTAACTTGCATTTAATGCAACTGTTTTTCCTTTAAATATGGATAAATGTGACAAAACTGTAGATACACATTCATCTTAAAATGTCCAATAAGAAATTAGAAACTTATTACTTTAGAAATACTCGATTCACCACTAGATATTTTTTATGTAGTAGCATCTTTTTGCAGTCTAATTAAAACTATTGATATTATTTGTAAGTTTTTGTAACTATACATGTATTCTGAATACTACTACTTTTTATTTTCGTAAAAACTAAGTTTAAGAATGTTTATTGACCTAGATTCAGAAAAGAGCTACTTTGTTAATAATATAGCATAAAATACATACAACAAAACAGCTCATATTTCTTATCTAATAAATTTTTGTTATTTATGCCAAAAAAAGGTTGATAAAAACATTTAAAACATAAAATTTAAAACAAACTCTTTCTTATATCAAATATTTATATTATAGCGTACAATTTTTTAAACTTTTTTTTCTAGTTTTTTCTCTTTTATTGTACAAGTTTGTACGCACTTTTATTCTTTTCATTCTCTATTAAGGTTTGAATGTCCGCATCCGAGTGCTTGTCGGTTTAAATATTTTATCAAAGAGGCCATAGAGCTGTTTTTTTCATGCAAATATTCAAAGCTCTCACAAAAGAGATTAATTTTGTTTTTATTCTAAAGTTTCCCCGGATCGTTTACCAGTTAGAAATAACATGGAAAGTGTAGATGATATATGTAGTTAAAAGATGTCTATTTTATTAGTAACGCGGAATTTACGTGAAATATTTGCAAAAGTTAGTCATTTGATTGAGTATATTTATAAATAAAATGATGTAATCAAATTAATATAAATAAAATATGATTGACGTATTTAAAGAATACGTGAACAATGTATCGAGACAAGATAATACTTGGATAATAAAAGAAATTAATGTCGTCGGCAGATTCAACTATATTTTATAAAAAATCTAATGTAACTTTTGATTCGTTGCAAATTTCGTACACACCAACTATTATCTTTTTTCATCCCGCATTTTTAAGTCCTTTAAAAAGTTTAGCTATTATATCATATACTCGAAAATGTATCTCAGCTTGCCTCTATTAGTAAGGATATCTTTGTCACATCGCTCGCGTGCAGGTGGCGTAAATTAGCGTGTCAAAGCCGCCCTCAGGCACGAGGTTCACCTATGTACATACACCCAAACGCGGACAGTTATATTGGCATGAGCCTAACATTGGCCGCTAACTATACATTGATTAGCTACGAAAGCTTGGCTAATACTGCCATACGGACGTAATTAATGGAAGAATCATGTCATCGAAAGGGATATACTTGCAAGCTTATATGTGCATCTCTATAATCGAGCGTGAATTTGCATGCAGTTAGGTTCATACTTCGATAAAGCTTTGACTTCGTTAGATGTATGTTTATAAAGAAAAAGAAAAGGTACTGCTATATTAATAATGAATCTAAAAAGTAGTTTCATTCAACAAGATTGGTTTTTCTTAAAAAAATACAGATTTTAAAATAATTTTACAGTTTGATGCAAAGAGCGAACTTCTTTAATGTATACCTAAGGTCTTTTGCATAACGTTAAGATTGTGCTTCATTGTTGAAACTTTAAACTGTTTTATTATTTTTTTCAAATGTAATTTTCATAGAGAGTTTTTAAATTCAATAAATGTTGGGTAAATTGTTTTGTTATAACGGAGATTTTTTTTTATCATTTTGATGGCTTATTATCCAAGCAGCAAATCGTCATCTAAACGATATCTATCTTTTATTTTACACATACGCATCAATACGATTGTAAAGAGGGAATACCAAGGTATTTACAGTTTTTGTATTTTATTTGAACTTTTATTATTCTAATATTAAATGTGTCTAAAGCAGTATTTACCATAAGAGAAAAATTACACGATGCTTTTCTGTTAAACTCTTTGTGTGAACAAAAACAATATTTGAAGCTAGGTACTATCTTCAAGACACTCGTCGCAAACTCATGCCTAAACATGCAATTGCAGTTCTATGCAAAAAAGCTAACAGTTTTTGCAGGCAGACGCTCGCTACTACGTCTCGAGAAAGGCGAATTTGCATTTTAAAAGAAATTTCCTTTTTTGGCATTTTCTCTCTTGACTCTACTGACAAATTCGAAACTGTCTAGCGAGATATCAAGGTCGCTTTCTCTCACTGTCCTTCCATTTTCTTATCTGATAAAAAGGAGATGCGAATTTACTTCCACTTACTCGGCGCGCTCGTTTATCATTGCACAACTTGGTCCTTCCTTGGGTTTTTCGTGTATATTTTATATTCCATTCGCCGCATGCTGAGAAAACATTCCATATTTTAGTTCGTTTTAGGCGATGGAAGCAGATGCAATCATAGTAGTGTTAAGTTCAAAGTCAGTTTATTATATTCTGTATCTGAGCGGTTAAAGTGTGGCAATCCTTATGTTTTTAATAACAAGTTTTATGAGAATTGCAGTGATTGCAGTTTGAAAATTTGAAAACAATTAGTGACTGCCAAACGAACGTAAAAAAAAAAAAATATGGTAGGCATATTAAGTCTCTCTCACTTTCTTTTTCTCTTTTAACTAAATTTTAAAATGGATCTAATCATAATATTAATTATATACATATAATACTAAAATCATACATTTCAATAAATGAAATGGTATGAAGTCATATATTTAATTTATTTTCAACTTGTTCGTGCCCATAAATTTTACTTGTGATTAATAATCTTTCTCAATAATTTTCTCTTTCTAAATTTTTAAGTTCTCACTTTTTTACCACACTTTTGTCTGTGCTAAAGAAATACCTGTTGCGCAGAAGTAGCAAGCGTAACGCGCATCGACCAACGAAAATTCATGAATAAATACCATGAATTCACCGTATAAGGCGAACCCACAGCTATCGCTGTTCCGTTCTGTTCGCTTGACTTTTATTCCTATAGAAAAGGATTTAACTTGATTTCTTCTACTTTAAGATAATATAAAGATTTTACATTTATTTTCATGAGAAAAAGAATTCTTTTAAATAAAAATTAATATTTTTTATCCAATAGTTTTTATTTAAGTCCATTCTGTTAATTTAAAAACTATAAATTACTGTTATATACTATATATTACGTGCGTAAAGTAGCACTTTTCGCACTTTGCAAAATTCTTAGAATCAACTTACATCACGTACTGTACTGTACTAAAATAGTATATTAAATACCTAGGGAGATAAAAAAATGGTCTTGATTTTTTATCTTGTGGTTTACAGGTCAATGTTAATTATTCGTCATTCTTACGTCAATCTAACACTAGGCATTTTTTTAGCGAGGAAATGTACAAAAACATTTAATTGTAACAATTAGCAGTGTTTCCTATTTACAAAGAATTCCATAAGCATAAATCATATCCTGTATATTCAATTAAAATACATTCCTAGTACTAACTATTGCGATTTGGCAGGAGCGGCAAATTTATAAGAATTTTAACTTTTAATCACAAAAAGACAAACAGTCAAAGTCACGTCCGTATAGATATAAATATATATATAAGGTATACATACACTAAAAATTAATGTATAATTAGATTCAGCTACTTTTTAAGTGTAAAGTAATAAGTTTAAAATTTTAATGTCATTATTTTTATACGACGAACACTTATATAATTTAAATAAACGTACTTTAATAACACCTGTCTAACAAGCAATTCTACTTTTTCATTAAAAATATATTAAGATCATTTCCGAGAACTTTTTAATTCAAAAACTTCAGCTTGTTCAAAATGAAAATTGCATTTTCAAAGAAGTACCTCGAAACCCGCGCGTGGAAAACTTCAACTTTATATAATGCTTCTATTACATGAATAGGGCATAACAAGGTAAAAGTCACTCCGACGGCGTCATGCGCACGAAAAGTAAGTGTACACCTTCTGCCTGCGAAGTTTAGAAGTACATATTCGACTTTTTCGCACCGTGGCGTTTCTAGCGAGTGTGAGATGCCAGAAGTATAGTACAAAAAGATATACGATCTCTCTCGGGGCGCGCAGATATTTAGCTTTGCTTTATTCTTTAGGGATTTTATGAGAAAATTTCAACGAATTTTGTTTTAGTAAAGACGCTAAATGTTCTGCAGCATAGTGAACTATATGATAGTCCATATTTTTAAAGTTCTGCTTATTTTAATCGAAAAGTGTTTATATAGTGTTTAACTTCAAGTATAAAGTACTTTTTTTAAGTTTTCGAAAAAATAAGCAGTAAAATCACTGTTTGGAAAAAATTGTCAAGATATTTTTTTTACCAGAGTTGTTAGAATTCTTGAATAAGTTTTTGAATTTTTTAATTTCTTATAATTTTTAATTTTTGCTTATGTTTTTTTTGTCAGTATGAGTGTTTATTTTAACTAAGCAAATATTTTCAAATCATCGATATAATATTGGATTCTTACAATTATCAATATTTAAATAGAATCATTTTTTAATTTAACTTTTAACTTTCAATAAAAAAAGACGTTAACACGTATTTTATAAAAATATATTTTTCCTCTCTTATTGCATATGTCTATATACACTCCGTGAAAGACTAAGGGCTTCAGCAATACGTGCACATGACACAAGAAATTCAAATTTAAAATATAGTTTCTAGACTCTGTTAAATTGTCAATCATCTCATCCGTATTTTTGTACTGTCATTTGTTGCAGAGGCGCCGCGGGGGACGTACCTGCTGATAGACGGTCGACGCCTCGATCCTGGCAACCAGTTCGTGCCAGTAAAGGAGGGCTCAGAGTTGACTCTGGAGTGCGCAGCGGAGGGCGGTAATCCAGCACCTGTACTGGCCTGGGGTATGACTTTGTCTCAAGCGACACTGGACGGTCCGGAACAGCCACCGGATAATCTGACGATAGTGCCAGCTACGTCGCCG
>JAPYZB010006368.1:0-10869 GCA_030522745.1 Eupelmus kiefferi | reverse complement strand
TCCGGCTTTTAAAAACCAGTATTATTTATTTATGTTTTCATTTTATTAAAATTCTTGATAGAGCTGCACAATTTGATCTAAAGATCAACATGAGCTAATATGCACTTTTTTGTGAAGCTACTTTTAGTGCTCTCGAGAAACAGTTATGAATTAATATTTACACTGATTTTAGCAAGATTTTTTATTTACAAGAAAAGTATTTCATGTGCTAGCCTAGTTTTAGACACTTGGCCAATTTTATTGGTAAAATTTCTACTAGGAACTATCTGAATTAATTCGCGACACCATCTTAATTTAAAGATAAGCTAGATATTCATATTAATAAAATAACTTTAATTTATACCGGTAGAGAGCTAAGTACTGCTAGAAATGAAAATTATTGATTCTAAGAAAACTATTTCTTTGAACTACATTTCTTTACACTGAAGTTTAATATTTTTATCTAGGAAAAGTAAAAATAAAAATGTCTTTTAAAAAGTTTATTGAGTAAATTAAAATTTTTATTGGCTGTCTTAAATAAATAAATTGATATTAATAAGAAGAATATGAAAAAAATATAATATGTTATTTAAGAACTGGCACTATGTTACAATTCAGAAGTGGAAATACATTAGCTATAAATCATTAAAGAAAGTCCAGATAATTTGGTTAAAAAATTTAGCTTTCATCAAAAAAGAACTATTTTAAACCAAAGTACTCAAAAAATTAAGTCACATTCTCAGTCAATGGATCTTGAAATTGATTTTTTAATTTTGTATGGTACATTATTGATTTTATTTATAAGTTTCACGAAAACAAACCCAAGTAGAGAGCTTAAATTTACTTTTTCCAGAATGAAAAAATATTAATCTGATCTAAAATTATGAAAGGTTGAATTGAATTGAATAGATAAATATTTTTTTATATTTTTATCACATGTTATATCTGGATTTTCTCTTTATTTTAAATATTTTATAATTTAAATTTCCAAAGCTTTATATGATTTATCAAAAATCAAAGACGGAGATTAAAAGCTTTAAAACATGTTAATTTTAATTAAAAAGATTTATATTTATAACTCTTAAATTAAGTTCGATTACAAATATTTTTTACAATGTACGATGAGATATTCAATACATCAAATTTCATTGGTAATAAAATAAAAATAAATTGGTTTTGTAACTGATATTCATGTTTTCTTTTACAAACGATATTGTATGTTATCTTTTCCATCATGCGCAGTATACATACGTTTTTAATTAAAAAAAAATATGCCAAAAGCCAAAAGCACCATTATATCCTTTGAAATAAAAAAAAGCATTCAGATCCTACCTTTCAAGCATTTCATCTTCTATTTTTCCTTTTTTTCTCCAACAAAATCTCGAATCCGAAATGGATTATTGCCATAGATCGAAAAGCCATGCGTGAATCGCCAGCGCAAATTAACTTCCAGTTATACTAGCCTCGTCCCCAGAAATGCCAATTCGGCGCTTACGCACCATCCGCTTTTTTTCAACGGTACCGACTACAGCAGCCTTTTTTGTAGGTCGATCCTTTTGTCGAGGCGATGGTGATGACAAGGGATATCGCTACGGTCTTTGCGGGGATTTAGTTTGCGTGCGTTGATAGATCCCCCGTCGAAGTTTTCGGACCGAGTAGCGGTTTGAAAGCTACCGGCTTCGATCTCGTCAATGAACGTACGAACGAGCAAGTTCTACCACGTTCGGAGAGTTGTGTGTATGTCGCGCGCTTATTCGATATCCGACCGCGAGTCGCTATCGCGCAGTTATTTCACTGATCCGGTAGTAAGGTAATTTAGTTATTAGATTAAAAACTTGTATTTAATTTTAATAAACTGATTGAATTTTTTTTAAATTACTTCCTTTTTCTGTTGGTTTTAAAAGGTAATGTCTTAAGTAAATCAAGTTTACTTCTTGAAGTTCTGAGCTATTAAACGATCGAAGTTAAGTAAGTTGAATATAAGTCACTCTATTAGCTTTATTATGATTTAAATGAAATTTTAACCACTACTTCTGAACTACTTAAAATAATTTCAAGTGAAATTACGATAAAATGTTATTGAAAAAATTATCTATTTTAAAACTTTCATTACAAACAGTAAAACTAATAATAAATTCTATGTATAATTTCTAATACTCCACAAAAAGAACATCCGCAAACTTTAACTACTGTAAGATATTTAAACATACTTCGAGTACTTTATATTAAGTATTATTAAGGCCAAATGGAAGGGTGAGGCAGAAATCTATACAGAATATTGAACGGGATGGAAACATTGTTTTAAAGATTGTTTGTTTTACTCGTTACTAACCATCAGAAATTGATTCAGATCAACGGAAAAAGTACATTAGCAATATTTTTCCGAAGAAAAAAGTGAGAGACACTCAGCCTGAATTCGAATTCCAAACCAGAAAGCCAAAGACTTAGCCATCTCGGCGCTAGATGTACTTTTTATTCATAAATTTATAATGTAAATTGCTTTTTTCAAGTCACTCCTTAACGTTTTTATTAAAAAGATTTGCTGAAAATATCGCATTTTCGAGCGTAATTTGCCGAGCGCGCTTGCTCGCTTCCCGACTCATCGATTTCGAACTAAGAAGCACAATTGAAATTTCGCGGAAATCTCATTAAATTCATACGATCTCTTGCTCTCTTTTTTCCCGAAACTTTCATCAAGTTTATCCACTCTAAATTGATATCCTATTATTTTGCGAATAAGCTGGCTCGATAAGATGCGTTGTGCAGGTGCGTGTGCGTGAGAATCAAAGTTTCGAGGTAGAAGTTCTCGTCTGCGCATCGATATTGAACGCGCACCAATCAAATTACAAAACAAAAGTGTGCACTGTTTCTCTGCCTTCCGTAATTGATGTACATTACGTTCTTCGGATGCCTTGTTTGAAAGTTAAGCAGCTTCGAGAAAATGTATAGTAAAACGACTTGTTGTGAAAGTAATGTTGCGGGTTAATCAATGTGAAAAATTTCTCAAACGAATAACCAAGTTCTAATTAAAATTATCTTGTTTGTTGCAAGAAGTATATTGTTTTCATAAGTAATTATCTAAAATGTTTTACGTAAGGAGTAAACAATTAGAGTGAGATTCGTTAAGCTAATGAGAAACTTTCATTGTTACCGATAATTATCGGGTTGAAGTTTTTTCTACGATATTTAATTTAAAAAAATATAATTATTATATATTGTATCTTTCTATTAAATCAGTAAATACCAGAAAGATAATTGTTGAAAATTAAAATTACACGAGAAAAATTAAATTTTACTGTATTTCTTAAGTTTGCAAAATAGATCCTGATCACTTTATATACGTATATACGTAACACAAAATTCCTTTTACTTTGTTCAGCGTCAACTCTAACGTATATTCTAGCAAGAGCACCACGCAAACTGTACAGCGCAATAATCATTACAACTCGGAATAAGAAAAAAGAGTAGAATATCCAAAACTTCCTGACATTCTCGTTCGAAGACGTCCGAAGAAACTCCCTCACCATAATTTATAATCAAGCAAAATAACGAGAAAAAAAGAAGCTAAAGAAGAAGGAACCCAACGAAATTACGCGACGCTTGTGATAAGTCAAACCAGGAGTAATGCCGCTCCATTTTTCGGAGCGTGGCGGAAGCAACCTGAAAAATTTCGAATCCGGAGCGCGCGCTGCGACATCGGAGCCCACGAGAACCGGGTCGATCCCAGATTCACGAGCTCCCGCACTTGCGCTGACGTCGCGCAACGTTAATGAGCGCAGAGCGCTCTTGCCAAATGTCGGCGGCAACTTTTCCCGAGAAAAATTAAAGCGTGTCGTTAGGCGACGAGCAAGGCGGCGAGAGGCTAGAGCGAAAATGGAGGCGCGAATTAAAGGAAAGGGGAAGAAGGGCCGCAAATGTTGGACGTAAACAAATAATTGACGTTTTAAGGGAAAATGTAAAGCGATGATGAAGTCTTGAAGGTAGAAAGTATCTGGAAAGAATTGCTAAGAAATGTACTTTAAAGTGCTGCTTTGTAAGAATTTTTGTAATGGCATCAAAGACAATTAAATTGCAATATATATTTTGATGTTCTGAAAATTGAGAAGTTGATACAAAGTGTTATGTACAAGTTTTCTAAAAAATCTAAAATTTTGCATAAGTGTTTGTTAATATTTTAAAAAGAAGAGCCTATAATTGAAGTATTTATATTTGTAGCGAATTCTGATTATTATAAATTATAGATGGAACTCCTTGAGTATTCCTGCAACATTTTCAAATATACTTGTTCAAAGTTCTTTCTTCTAGGAAAATTTTGTAAAATAATATATTGCAAAATCTAAAATTTTGTGTACAAACTATTTCCCTTAAAACAACACTGAATTTGTACATAATTTGAATTGTTAGACCACAAGAAGCAGCTTTTTCTTATTTTGATTAAGGAAGGCCCTAAAAAAGTTTCAGGGCCCTTATTGTCTAATTTTGTCACTTCTCACCATGACAAAATTAGACGATAAGGACCCAGCAAGATCCATACACCTAGTGGTCGTTTTGTGAACTTAAACAAATGTACGTAAAGTATTTTTCCGCCCGCTCGGAAAATTCGTGGCGCTAAAACGAGCTTTACGCACGCCGTACGGAAAAATTGTATTCGATACTCGAGAGAGAAAGTAATCTCTAATGTATTTATTATAATAACAATAACAATAATGCTCTAATGTATTTATTAATCTTAGCCTTTAATTTTTCCATGTACATAAATTTAATTGAAATTCAAATTTACCTTACTATATATGACGCTTCTGAACTTTTTTCTTACTACTAAAAGCGAGCTTAAAACTGAATTTTGTAATCAGCAGAGCCCAGTAAGACAGTAACTCAAGAGAATCCGTCAAAGAAAAGCAGCCGGAACTAGGAGAAACTGCTTTGCAAAGTATATAAGCAGTAAGAAGAGCATACACGTCTGCCGCCAAGAAAAGCTCAGAGAAAGAGAAGCGAAGCTCTCGCGATTCACAAGTGGAAGAGTTTAGAGGCGAGGACCATTTGTCTTGGGCGATAAGTGTTGCGTTATATAAAGGCCGCGGGACAAGGTGGCGGGGGTAATTAATTCCTCGCTCTCTTTTCTCCGGTTCTCTGTGTTTACGACGAGGCGGACTTAACCTCGCCCTCACTTCACTGCTCCCGCGTACTTTCAGAAGTTTTTTACGCTGATGAATGAAACTTGGCAATCTCCACCTCTTTATTTTACCGGCTCTAGCTGCCCTCTCTCCTCAGCTTCGCGCTAGACTGTTATTATCTTCGTCATCTTTATTATCATGGCGCGACTATGAGATCCTCCTCTCTTTTTATCCCTCGTCCATTTTTTTCCCAAAAGCTTAGCTTTCTCGCCGTCATCGCCTTCTTTTAAAGCTCCATTATGAAACTTGACTGGATAAATTTATTTAGCATTCGATGTCTACTCTTTCTATTTCTTTTGACGCTGATTTATTATTAAAATTTTTATAGATAGCTTGTGCTCTTGATAATAATTTTTAAAAAATTATCATATTTATTGTTAATTTTAATCTATACAAAAATACTTAAATTTTCTTGCACTTATATTTCTAAAATATAAACGATTTTGATACTTTCCAATAAGTTATCTTTATTAATTTTTTAAAATATCACTTTAAGCCAAAATATTAATTTAAAAATATAAATGCTAATATTTTATTTTAATATTTCCGTTGTGTCCAATGTATTCAACTTATAATCAGTATAAAAATCTACCAGATATTTTCATATTCAAATCGCACTTACTTATAAGCACGAGTGGATAAACTTAAGATTCATAGTACTATGGAAAGTAAAAGAATAAAAAATTGATAAATATTTTTCGGTTAAAAATATCGGTTTCTGGTAACTTTTTTAAATTAATATGCATGTAGAATATTGAACTATCTAAAATCAACATGAAAATCAATATTTTTCAAACAACAAAAAAACAATCGACCCGTGTAAAATAAACACAGTAGCACTTTTGCTTCCTCGCATCCTCTCTGTCTCTCTCTCATCCTCTCTCGCGAATTGGATTTTCTCGTTTCGCTCATATTTGTTTTTCGATCTTTCTTTTTCTCTTCTCGAGAAGGGCGAAGAGGGAATTCCCTGCGAACAAAATTGGATTTGTAAGTTTGGAGGCGGGAGTGCGGGCCGCTGCTTTACATGTTTGGGGATCCCGAGCGAGCGGATGGACTTAAAGAAGTGAGTTTTTGCTTGACCTCGGAAGTGCTGCAGTGATGCTAGTACGGTACTGGGCGAAAGGAAAGTAAACAAAGTTCAACGGAGCATTAAAAGATGTGTGTATAAAAATGTAGGTTTTATGTAACTGTAAAGAGATACATTGGAGAATAAAGATGAGTTATAATGAGAACTTATTAATCGATCAAGTCCTAAGTGTAAAAATTTTACCCAGATAGATGTCGTAAAAAAATAAATCAAATGACGTATGTCAATAATCATCATTTAAAATTAATATTTTTAAATTTATAAAAATTTTGTAGACGTGGTTGATTTTCATTAAAGATTCAAATGAAAGATGTTTTTTTATAAATAAAAAATAAAAGTTGTTTTTTACTCTTAATTTTCATATACTGAATATAAAAACTGCTTGCAAAATGCTTTTTTTTTCAAATTATTATTAACAATAATAAGATCTAAATATTTCTTTAAACAGTTCTTGATAGAAGACAATAAATATTATAAATGTTTACAAATCAACGGTTTGTAAACTACGAAGTATAAGTTACCAAGGACATTTAAGATCTTTTTAAATAACAGTGGTAAAAGAAATGATAGTTAAGAGGGTCCGTGTTGGCTCTCGAGGGATTGCAAGTTATAAAAACACTAAAAGGATGCTGCGGTGGGCGCGACCAAGTGAGATAAAAAGTTTACGCTTTCAAATGGAGATGGATGGTGTTCTACCCGAGACGCATAACGACATCACTCGCCGCTACATGTTTCACCTGCATCCACTTCAATTTCGATTCGATTTATCTTGAGAATTCGTAAGCGCACCGTGCACCTTTCTCTTTTTATCATCCCGATTTTTCTTTTCTTTCACTCTTTCTCTATTTTCTCGATTTCTTTCTATCAATTCGCGGTTTTAAAGAAATATGGGAATAAATCGGTTTACACAAGATTCGATTGATGCCTATGATTATTTTCTATTATTAACTGTTAATGACTCTTTTAAGTTAATTAAGTAAATACAAAATACTTTATAATTTCAAAATATATTTTATTAAAACACAAAGCTCCATCTTCAAAGGTCTCATCTCTTAACTCTACTCACCGTCTATCCTCCTCCTTCCTCCCTGTTTCTTCCTACTTTCCCGAAGATGCCCTCATGTAGATGCGCGTATTGGTTTACTTTTCAAGACACGTTTCGTAGAAACGCGAGATCTGTGACATGTATTGCTTCTGTATTCAGCAACGGTCCTGTGCAGTATGGCGTTCACTTTCTTATATTCCATAGAGGCGACGTCGCGCTGTGGCCGAGGAGAGTCTTTCATCGCTTGCCGATCGGACAGTCGCGGTCGGCCAGCTGGCACCTTCGTATTTTCAAGCGCATGTATACGTAAATAAGCGAACGCAATGCGGAGGCATAAAAATCCAGTGTCATGTATGCTAGACAGGCTGGCTATGTTTATGATCGATACGTGACGTTAGCTGGGCGATTTCATGGGTGCTGCGTAATTTTATTGCTCGATTCGTGGACATTTTTTGCGGCTTTTGATTGTTTTATTGCACTGGTAGTTTCAATCAAGCGACGTTGTTATAAAAATAAATAAAATTGATACATTTTAGTTGTTTTTTTTTTTAATATTTTTGGAAAATAGAATGTCATATTTTTCATTTATAACCCGTGTAGGAATTAGGCAGGGACAAAAGGCTCGATTCGGATCGGAAAATCGGTCTTACGTATGAAATCCGTATGTTTTATGAAGTAAGTTGAAAAAAGTGGTATTCAAAACGGTATCCGAATTGTATCGGGAATCCTTATATTACCCCTGCTTCGGATCAAAATCGGGAATTTTCCTACAGGGGAAGATTTAACCTTTAAAGGGCCGGGTTTTGAGGTTTCGAAACCTCCTTTTGAGGTTTCGAAACCTCCTTTGAAAGTGCCCAAATTCATGTCTTGTATCACCCATCAACTATGTACAATGTTCCTATCATGGACCGAGCTGATATATCAGCTCTCCGGCCCTTTAAAGGTTAAATGAAATAAGCATGTGTACACAATTTTTCGGTTCTTTGTTTGTTCTAAATAGAGGACGGTCTGGTCAAATTCTTTAAAAATACTAAAATAATTATTACTTTTAAAACTAGAAGAATAAAAAATAGACATCTTATGTTCAAAATATTAACAAAATTGTATTTAAAAGTATACTCTATGCCGGTAAACGTATTCAAAAATTTTTTTCAGAAAAGTAATCCAATGAATATATTGCTACTCCCAACGAATTTTAAGCCCAGCCTGATTTGAATTCATGAACCGAATAGCTAAAAAATATGAAGATCTCTGAAAAATCAATCTGCTTTTTTATTTAAGCTTGCACTTTTCACTTACTGTTGCATTTTGTTTAATACACAATAGAAGTGGAAAAAAACTTTGCGCCAATCACCGTCTATAGCATCCGTATAGCCACTTCCAAACACACATTCGCGAGCAATCGCCAAACCTAAAGTGATAAAAGAAAATTGAAGTGAAAAAGGGGAATGAGAGAGGGGAAAAGAGATAGAAAGCAAAGGAAAACGCTCGCTTCTTCACGGTATACCTACGGCGGGCCTGACTGGGATTTGCCCTCCAATAAAAGGATTAACCGGACTAGGGTTAATCCTATCAGGAAGACGGTTCTCTCTCTCTTTCTCTCTCTCTCTCTCTCTCTCTCTCTCTCTCTCTCTCTCTCTCTCTCTCTCTCTCTCTTTCTTTCTCTCTGTTCGTGCACGACGTTCGATTCTCTGTTGTACCATTAGTCGGCCTCCTAGGGACAACGATAACGAGACATTATTTTCCTGCAAATTCTGGTTCTTTTTTTTCACGCCTTGAACATCCACTTCCTTTGCGTAATTTTATATCCTGAACTTTTGATCTGACTTCTTTCGTTATCCCTATCTCCTTTCTTTCTTTATTTACCCGTTTTTATGAATATTGCCTACCGTCATATGCCCTGGTACTTCATATTGTTTTACAATATTATTTTTATTATACGATTGTTCTTACTTGTCACAAAACTTTTTGTTTTACATCTGGTTTGTCATACGCGTTTGTCTTTTGCGATCTGCTCTTTTTCCGTTTTGCGGTTTAATTGAGCTCTTTTGTAGCCTTATATTTTCACTATTTAACCGCTTTGACATTGAAATTATTTTCACGGAACAAAAAGAATAGATCCTTCTGCAGGTAGTGCATAGAAGATTTATTTCGATTTTTTTAATGTATTGTATTATATATCGCATTTACATCATAAAATATATTATTTATTTATTTATTTAAACCAGAGTAAGTACAAAATATTACAATAATAGCAATAATTATACATAATTACATTACATAGTAACCCAGCAGAGGAATTTAATAACTTATATAACTTTAAGTTTTCAAATTTAGCAATTTGAAAAAGATTAACTAACATAAGAATTAGCAATTTATTAGTAATTTTACTCTGACTGAATTAAAACCCTTATTTATATATCATAAACTTTCTCATAAAATTATTTAAGTATATTCCAAAATCTATTCTTTTCTCATTTTTAATCCGTCCCCGTAAATAAGCGCGAAGGTATGCGCATGCGCGACTTTCTCGATCCCTTCCACGTTTTTGCGAATAAACTCTCGCTCTTTTTTTTACCTCTTTTCCGTCCGTTAAAACCTTTATTTCTGGCAGTGGCCAACCACAACGACCCCCGATCATCCCCCATCGTATATATATAGATATATATATATATATATCAGACTATCTGGTCAGTCTCAAGATAAATGAGGCTTACGATAACCAGCCGTGAAGTACCAGAAAAACGTGCGCAATCGAAGAATTTGTTAGCGGCATTTCGCTTTTGTTTCATCGTTTTTCTCTTGTGGCTAGGAGAAGGACTGCCAGCTTAATTACTTAATGGACCGATGAAAGACCTGACTCGACCAATAAAAAAATCCGTACCTCGTCTCGATTTTGTACTTGGTTTATTTGTAAAGTACTTTTCATTGAAGGAGAAACAAAGGTTATCATTGAAGATTTCTTTGCAGCTGTTTAATTAGAATTTAATCTATAATTATTCGATCGGAGTTTTATAAAACAAACTGATTCGGTTTGGGTAAGTATAGATATCTCGTTAATTTTGCTTTATTCTTTTCTTTTGACAATGAGCTAAGAAAATTTCCAGTCTTAAGAAACTATAGAATCGTCCTTGTTTTTCCTATTCTTTATGTAAATTATAAGATCTCTCTACAACCGCATTTTTAATTGGTTCATGGATCCTTTTCCGAGCGATTAATTCACTAAACAGCTACCACCATTAAATGTTTTGTATAATTGAAAAATGCTTCACACTGAACCTCTAAAAGTCTCTCTATCTCTCTCGCTCACTCTTATCTTTCTTCTTGAAACGTCTAATAATTTGCTAAATAAGTCTTACAGAGTAACAGAACTATTTATATATTGGTACATAAAAGAAACTAGAAGATGGATGAATCATAGCTTGAACTGCTATGAAATCTTCCTTGTTGTAGAAAATGCAGGATCCATTTTTGTATATTTAATATTGAATAATTCAAAAACATGGCTACATTATATTGCTGTTCTTCATTGGAACAACCAAGCATAATAGTACATTTCGATACGGGTGTGGAAGGTGGATATT